>JAHLJT010000631.1:232990494-233293581 GCA_031308135.1 Acheta domesticus
GTGGAGAGACTGCTGGCACACACAATTTTTTTTTCCTGATCCAATATTTAATTTGGTGAAATGAGTTATCTTTGACAGTTCCTTATCTAATGATTACAAAATATTCAAGATTGTTAGCCATTCTGTTCTTTGCAGAACTCAGAAAAAAGTTTGAAAGACAGGAAATTTTAATTTTGAAAGAGTAAAAGCAAAAGTAAAAGAAAAATAACATGTAAAATTTTGAACTTAAACTTAACATAGAGGCATCGAAGATATTGCTAAAAATCAGTGTAAATGGCACAAAAATGTAAATTCTACTTGCATTCAAGCTGTGTGACAGATACTCAAATTGTGAGAAAAGCACCCTAAGTATCACCACAAATCATTAGTACTGTTTTATGGCAACCTTCCTAATTCTCCAACAGAATTATTCCAGAACAGTAATTTGTTTTAAAACAAAATATCTTTTTATTTACACTGCACAATCAAACAATTATGACAATACTTTTTTCACACACATATCCACACATACACACAAGGGATTAGAATAGAATTAATTCAATTCAGTTCAGTCTAGTATCAACCATTGTCACCTTCAAAAACACTGTCACGACCACCTTTGATATCACTATCTTCCATCTTCCTGTTTTTTAAATCTAGTCCCTAGAACTCAGTTTTTTATCCCAATCTTTCAAATTTCCCTCCATCATAAAATCATCACGCAATACCTCCCAAGTTCCATTTTCTTCCTGAAAACAGAATAAAATATGGTACTGGGATTAAGTAATATTTTATGAAGGGCAAAACCTCACTTTCTACTTATGAATATCAAAAAATATACGAATGAATGCAATATAAATTTACAAATCAGTAGCTTGAAAATAAATACCTCCTTAATTTCTTCTTTAACTGCATCTTCTGAAGGTTTTTTGATGTTTTTAGATCCCATAAGCATATCTAGAAAGGTTTGCTTATTAACTGAATTCAAAACCTTCTCTCTTTTACGCTCTGTACCGGCTTCATTAAGTTTCTTATCCAACTGTTTCTGATGATTCCTTACAGTATTGAAGAGTTGTACAACACCCCTTGAAATAAAGAAAGAATACAAATAGGAATACAAAATTACATACTTAGTGATGCAACCTGGAATATTCTAAGGAAGATGGGGAGAGTTTGTAGTGTCCAGCTGACTTAAACATTTTCTTGTAAAGAATTTTTCTTTTCTATGTTGATTTATAGTTATTTATAACATATTCAATTGAGATATTGACTTTCGTTACTAAAGAAAATTAGTAAAAATATTTTTTTGTGTACGTCCCATCAACTTAGGAAGGGGAAGGATCCCCATGACCCCCCTCCCACAGGCCAATATATATAAATGTAATATTAACAAACATTTTTAAATGCACATACTTTGTAGCTATTTTAGACAAAGTTCTCTCTCGATTCTTCTCCAAAATGGATGGTTTAATTCTTCCTTTCAACCTCCATTCTCTTCTCTGGAATACAATACATATATAAATTAAAGTTCATTTAAAAACCCAAGAAAAAAACACAAACACACACAAAACAATTTAGCAATTACCTTTCCCAATATTTCTCATTAAGAACAGTTACTACCGTATACTACTTGTACAAGTTTTCATGAGCTCCATTTTTTACAAAATTTAAGTGTGAGTGTTTAGAAACTTTACTTCTGCTAGTCTTTTCATGGACAGTCAACTACCGAGAAACAGGCGATTTATTTGTTGCTTTAGTTTCTAAACTACCCAATACTTATAATACTATGTTGATAGAATTCACATGTTCATCCTCTCAATAATGGTAATACAGCTTTAAAAATATTTTTTGATCTCTTATAACTCTTATTAACCCTTCAGCGTGGTATGCCGTCTGAAGACGGCAATTTCCTTTCTCTTCTTAACGCGGGGTGCCGTACCTGGACGGCATGGATTTTCCTTTCCATTCGCGGTAAGCCGTCTCAGGACGGAAGGGATCTTTACCTGTTTTTCCTCTCATTTGCGGTGTGCCGTGTACAGACGTTGGTCGCTTGGCGGTGCGGTGCATAGACGCTGGCAGTGTGTGAGGGCGAGTTTTCGGTTTGTTTTTGAGTTGTTTTTAATACAAATGTTTTAATATCGATTAAAGTATTTCTATTTCTTTGTGGGTGTTATTATAGAAACAATTAATTGACAATACATCGTCTTCTATGTACTACGTATAATATTAAATTATTGCGACTGTCAGAAATAGTGGTATGTATTATTTCATTATCTGAAAAAAATTGCCGCTACAAGTTTGAATGTAAAATTTATAATAAATTATCGTATTTTTTTCATTGACTAATTTTAATATGGTTGCTTCGAATTGTGTTACATTGTTCGAGTCAGATATTGAGGATGAAATTCTTCTCAAGCGAGGAGAGTACGTCGCCCAACACTCGGGCCCCGTTTCAGTTTTTAAAAAGAATGGACAAAAAGGCTGTTTCTATGATAAACACCTACCATAAAGATGATTTCAAAACAGTAATTACAAAGAGAAAAGAAGGAATTAAAAACCCCACGTGCATTCTTGATTACACTAAATCAATGGGAGGGCTAGATCTGAAAGATCAGTACTTGCAAACGTACCTTATTGAAAGGAAGAAAAGTAAGAAATGGAATATGAACATGTTCACAAGATTGTTAAATGTCACTGTCTTGAATACTTTTATTATTTGGGAAAAGAATCGTATTAGGACAAGAATAAATTCTTTGAAATTTCGCTTTCATCTGGTCGAGCAATTGCTATCTGCACATTCACATGACAGAAGAGAAGTACGTGAACATCGTTTGATATGTGATTTAGATCGCTTGACAGGAAGACACTTTCTTGAAAGAATTCCACCTCAAGGTGACAAGATAAAGCATCAGAAATGATGTGTAGTGTGTCACAAGAATGGGAGACGTCCAGAGCCTACATTATTGTGCCCAGATTGTAAAGTTGGACTTTGCCCTGATACTTGCTTTAAAAGCTATCATTAGGAGTATCTGTAAAGAAAATGAATGCACCTTATTTTTAATTACATTCTATTATTAATAAATATTGAATATGAAAAAATGACTGACACTATGAAACGTAAATGAATGACACTATTCCACATTTAATTTAACTTTCCATTTCCTCGTTTTCGATATTATAACAAAATATTATTATTATTATTATTATTATTATTGATACGATGCTATGCATTCTCTGGGTAGAGAACGTTTTCAGAGTTGGGAAGCGCAACGCCCCCTGAGCCGAGATGCTCCCGCAGCAGGCCTCGCCGGATGCGCTCAGCTCGCTACCTGCCCCCGCGGTGCCGACGACCGCACCTTTCACTTAAAGCCGCCTTCAAATGCTACCGCGCTCACCCTCGGCACCGCGTTGAAGGGTTAAATGATTGATTTTAGAACACTACAAGTAGCATTCTCTCTAAAATGTCAGGGTTAAAGATTGGTGCATGGTATAACTGTCATACTGAAATAATTTAACAGTGCCTCCTCTACAAGGATCAATGCACATTCTTCCCAACATGCCACCCCAGTGATCTCCAACTTACAGACTATCTATCTAAATGAAAATTCATAGTATTACTAACCATGTACAATACTACTTGCACAAAGTTGTGCAACCACAATTACATTGAAGTACTATCTGTGCTTGCAGATATTTTCTTGTTTAATTTAATATTTTTGGATAACTTAGAAAAATTTTGATCTCTACTGAGAACAAAGAATAAGCTTTTGACATGGTGTGAATACAAACCTTTTGTTTTGAATAACGTTTCTCTTCAGCAGTTTTTTCTTTCTTTATTTTATCCAGATCTGGTTTCTCTTCCTTAATCTCACCCTCAATTTCAAATCCCAAATCACAGTTGTTTTCTTTTTTCACAACATCACTAATCTTTTTTGCTTTAGCAAGTACAATATTATGTGGATCCTTAGATGCATTAGTCCTCAATATCTTTGCCATTGCATCTGCCCATCCTGAGTTTCCATTTGTTTCAAATTCCTCACCATGATCCATATCCACATCTTCAAATTCGACTGCATGTTCACTACCCTCTTCATCATCGGATTCTGAACTGAAATCATCAACTGCAACAAGATATTTTATAATTAATTATCCACGTGCCTACGGATTACTTCACCTAACCTCAAAACAAACATGCCATTGTTTTTCTCACACAGTGTAGTATCTCACATCAATAATTACAAAAACCGAACCTGTTCGTAAAATATGTTCTGGCACCTGCTCTTTTAAGCTCACGTTAACATATTCAGAAGACATAATTCCAATATGTCCCAATAACTTAGTAAATCACCATCCACAACCAGCACCACACACCCGACCAGCACCCGACCACACTGCGACCACACCTGGACCACACACTGTTTGTCAATGATGATTCAATTGGACTTTTCGTTCAATACAAGCACGGATTTGTGAGAAACGATTCGTCGTGTATCGTTCGTTCCCTGGTGATTCGTTCATGACGCCGGGATAGAATGATTTTTGTAATCAATTGCATGAACGATAATAATTGGCAAATATGAAAAGAAGCCGCCCGTTCGTCTCTTCCAAAATAGTTGTACTATCTGACAAGAAATGATAAATTATATTTCAGGAGCTGAGTGCGTTATTACTTGTATTTCCTGCTTTGTGTGTTCATTGTTTTGACAGACCATCGCCAGCAGATGTTTTGGTAAGCAAAAAGCGTTTCGTTAGATCTATTACGATTCTAAAAAAATTACTTGTATGCGTTCACAATTCGAAGATAATTCAGCATTATTTCAATTCTCATTATTGATTTAATATTAAAGTAGTTGTGGATTCCATTTGAAATAGAATACACAAAATAAAATGCGAAGTTGACTTTTCCGAGTTTGACATTTGGTGAGTAAAGTAAGCGTGGGCATGACACATTGCTGCTCCCGAGCGCGTGTATGAAATATTTCTAAGTGTTGTGAATATGATTAAATGTTGGTATGATATACGTGAAAGTAAAAATGATAAGAAGAGACGCGTATTTTTTTAACAATAATTGGATGAACATTTAATTGGGAATTTTTAACTACATTGATATAAATTTGTCAGCACTATTATGTAGTTATTAGTGTTTCAATGGCACTAAGCTTCTGTTTTTTTATTATATCTGTATTAATAAAAGCAAATTTGTTTCTCTGACATAAGCTACTAAGGCTTTTAACAGAATTGTATCAGATTCTTTCTTTACACCAAAATAAAACTAAACATTTTCAGTCCATTGATGAGAAAATGAGAGAGATCCAATGAGAAAATAAAATAATCGTTTTGAAAATTATCTTCATTCAACTTCTTCTTTTCATTTTTTGATGTTATATTTCATTGAAAACTGGATATTGCTACAATAATAGTTCAGGGACAGATTTAAGAATTGGGGTGTTCCCAAGCACAAAATTGTCTTTCCCCCCCAATATAAATAGCTTCATCTTTATTCAATAAAAAACGTATCTTAATACAAGTATTTTCTCTATAAATACAAATGAAAACTAACAATTTATTTGTTTAAAGTTTTACATATTTTATATTTATTACATTAAATACATTTTATTTTACAAAATATGTTATGCATGCGTTTCCAAAGTCCATGGCCCACAAGCAACTGCTTGTTTTGCTTGTAGGTAAATCTGGCCCTAAAAAATGTGCTAATACTGATAATTATGAATTGAATGAATTTTGTTTTTTGATATTGGAAATGTTGTAATAACAGGCGGTTGAACATCTGCAACTATATTTAGTGAAAGCCATTATAAGAAATACTTTCTGAAGTAATTTCTTCATGTAAATTATTTGTTATTAATTTGTAGCTTTTAAAACCTTAAAGAACAATTTTCCTCTTTAATTCTCAATGCTATTCATATGTAGAAGTATTATTTGTGTTCCAATAACATTTGTTGTAAATATTGGAATTAAATAAATTCAACATTCAGTATTATTAATTTTTCAGTGTGAGAATTGTAACAAACTATTTTATGCCATGGATGTATTTTTAGTGAATTATTTCTGAATTGTATTCTATGTCTATTAGCATTATATTTATTTTAGGAATGATATTTGAAATTCAAAATTTTCTTTATCCGGGCGACTGATGGTGAAAAATAAACAAGTGGATAGGTTGGGTCTGCGAGACCCACAGCAAAAAACAAGAATAACATAGTAAATATTGTGTTTATTTAATTGGAGAACTATAATTATTATTATTATAATAGTGCATTATTTGCATTTTCCAAAGAAAGATAGAAAAAAGAAGACGTTCCTGGTGGCATGTGTATGTTGATGACAGTAATATTTGTTAGGCTATCGTGTGGGTCTTCTAGATCTAACCCATCCATTGTTAAATTAATTGTAGATCAGGGGCTGATCCAGAAAGTATTTCAAAGGAAGATCAACTTAACTGAATTTGTCCTTTCCCCTTGAAAACGTGAGTCTCTGAATTTCATTATGAATTATTGCCCAACCAGGCTTATTCGCATTACTCCTTTGTTATGTGATGTAATCAATAGGAACTAATTATTTCTGTAAATGGAATAAAATTATTTAGGGAGGGGATGGATTTGCCATTATTCTAGTGGGACCATTAATAATAACATGCAAAGAATACATTCCATTTTGAATGTATTTTTCACACTTCCAAAATCATGGGAACTATGTCTGTAAAAAGCTATATAACAAAAGGTATTATTTGATTACTTCAATCATTTTTAAAAGTTGTTCTTGTTGGTGATATGTGTTATGTGAAAGTACATTTGTTTGTTAATTTAGAAGTAATTCTGTTTTTATTAAGCTGAAGAACTGAAAATGTCCAAAAAAGATTTAATAGTGAAAATCTGGCCTTTCAATAAGGCTGCAGAATAAATCATTAGGGTGAAAAAATTTAGAATTTTTTAAAACATGTCATTAGAATTGAAGTTTGCAATACAACCAAAATAATACAACAAACCATTTTGTTTTTATGTTTAACTAATAGTAAAATTAAATTTTATTCCTTTATATTCACGTATATTCACTATCCGATATTAAAAACCTGCATATCGTGTTATGCTTTATGAATTTTGGTACTTGCAAGTTAACTAGATTTTTTTAAGGATTTGATTAATGTTATAAATAAATTACTAATGTGCACTTTTGTGATTCAATAATTTATTTCTTTATTAATGAAAATTATGCCAGGCAGTAAACAAATATTTTGGGAAAATTTTAATAGAAAACAGTTTTGTTAATTTGAATCAGTAATTTAACAAATATTAATTGTGTTATTGATTGATCAGTGATATAGGTATTAAATGCAATCATAAACTTCCACAGCCAGAGACATGTGAAGATTCTCAGCTGTGTGGGTGACACCATGTCGAGGACTGGCAGCACTCCAATCCTGAAGAAGGCATGATATGATTGAAATGTTGACATCACTATACTAGAAGCAGTATTACCCAGACAGCTGAGAACCTTCACATGACATAAGTATTAATTATATGATAAAAGTTGGTCAATAAATTGATTTCAACATGTTTTCTTTAATATCTTAGTGCTTTTGTTAAATCAGATATTTTTTGAGATTTTAAAGACACATTTTCATGGCTTTATTGTCATGTTTTGCATACTTTTGATGGATGAAAACAAGGGATAATAAATGATGGTTGTTAGTCTCTCAGTAAAGTACCTCAGCAGCAAGGTTGTAGAAAACCAGTCTACCCCTTCTTAGCTCTGAATCACATTGACAAGTGCTTTGCTTTCTGTAAATGTAAGCAGATGAAAAAAAAAAAATCTCTTGAATGAATTTTTTCTTTCTTTTTTATAATAATTTTTATTTAGTAGGCTTCAATGTATTTTTCTTTTTCAGAACACATTATTTCTGGTGAGGTCTGAACTTTGTAATTATGAGATCATCATTTCGAACAACTGCTGATAGTACAAGTACGTTATTTTATTTCATCCATGCAAATACATGCAGTACTTTTGTGAGCATGCAAATCTAGTGAATAATTTGTTTTACTTATTTCAATTAGAGCTAAATTAAAAAAAAAAAAATTCAGTAATTTCAGTAATTTCAAATTCAGTAATTTTGACATATATTTTTAAGGTACTTGTTCCTTCAGAAAACATGACTTCATTGTTCATCAACACATGTTGGCACATTACCGCCGTTTGTACAGTGCTAAATGTGGGGTTGATACATCTACTCCAGCTTATTTCAAGCCTCGTTTCAAGCCAAGGCCACGCCCTTCTCTGCCAGTTGCAGATATGTCTTCTCATCCTCAGCTTACAAATAAAGATATGAAATTCCTTAAAAATCTTGCCGGTGAAGTCAGAACTTGGTGGAATCGAGGTACTCCTAGGTAAGTTAGTTGTGTATACTTTTGCTTATAAATACACATTTTGATTTTCTGAGGATCATTGTTATTTAAGCAACTTTATCAGTGCTGCTGACAATTTTTTGATGTTAAGTTGCAATACTTACTGATGAAAAATGTACTCGTAGTAACATTAGCACCTTCACCATTGTATTATTTTTACATATGGAAATAAATGCTTAAATATTTTACTTCCAAATTTGCAGGCATTCTGCTCTAAGTTGTGGAGAAAAGAAATGCATAGATAAAGCAAAGGAAATAACCCAAAGTTCACCATCAGGGCAAGGCAGAAGTTGTGTATGTTAATAATTTAGTTTGTGTTGTTAAATAATGTAATTCTGAGTAATATTAAAGAGTGACATATGTTTTGTTTTTCTCTCCAGAATGGTTTGTACGAACATGAAGTAGCAGACCATAATTTACAAAGTGTGACTGCTCTGAATGTTAAAAATTCACCTAAAAAGGTACATTAAGCTTTTCCATGTTTAACTGTTTGAGATGATTTGAAATGTGAAGCATAATCATTTGTTTTTAGGCAGTATTCCAAAAGTAAAGTTTCTCAAAGTGGTTTTTGTTTGTCTGTTTTTTTTTTTTTTTTGTTTTTTTAAATAAAAAATGAATAGTGTATTTACTTTTATGATGAATTTACATACATACATACACACACACACACACATACATATTCTTCACATTCCAGGTTTTTGTATATATATTTTATATCTGTTCTTGTAGAAGGATTCATCTTCTTGAATTGTATTTCGCAATAAACACTATAAATTTGTTTTCCACATTCATTCTCTTACTTCCTAGAAATAAGACAAGTGCATTCTTAACTTAATTATAATTACACTTTATTTAATTTACAGGATAATTACAAATATTACATTGAGTTTAAAGGATTTCTATTTCTATAATTGTCACCATTCCCATCACCTTTTTGGAAGCTATACGCTTGGAGAATATGTTCTGCGGTCATATAGAATCAACCCCCAAGGGATGTTGATAAACTCCAAATTGTGACCATGTTGCCAAGTAACAATGCGTTTTAATAATTAAATTTGTTCAAAGAATTGGTCGGCCCAACCTGGATTTCTGGGCATAAACCAGAAGGCCTGGGTTCGAATCCCAGTTGGACCGACCAATTCTTTGAACAAATTTGATTTCTATTTCTAAAACTTGGTAGCATTAATTGATATACATGATTTGAATTGAAAATTTCCTTAAGTGTTTGTCATACTACTGTCAGTGTTCTTTGTTTCCTCCTTTCATCATACAACACATATTTATGTGGTACTATTTATACTCTAACTATCTGGTACCCAGCGTGTTACTGCCGCAGAAGAAGTGATTAAGGAAATATTCCTCTCCCTCTCTCTCTTTCTTTCCCCACTCTCTTTTCCCCTCTCTCTTTTTTCTCCTCTTTCCCTCCTCTGTCTTTTTTATCCCCTCATTTTCCATACTTTCTGTCTCTCTTTTTCCATCTGTGTTTCTTTCCCCCCTCTTCCCCTATGTGTCTCTTCTTCCCCTCTGTCTCTCTTCTTTCCCTCTGTGTCTCTTCTTCCCCTCTATGTCTCTTCTCTTTGTGTCTCTTTTCCCCCACTCTGACTCTCTTTTCCCTCTCTCTTTTTATGCTCTTGTTTTCCCTCTCTTTCTCTATTTCCCCTTCTCACTCTTTCCCTTTCTCATTTTCCCTCTCTCTTGGTCAGTCTCTTTTTCTCTCTCCTCTCATCAACTTGCGCCACCTGCTCCTCCTGTTCTCCTCACCCTCGCCCGACGGCACACGGCAATGCCCAACCACAATGGAGCTCACGTGAATTGGGAATTGCATTTAACTGAAGCACCATCTAGTGGAGTTACAATAATTGTACTACGCCTATGTTCTTCCCGCAAGTGCAAGCAATACATTGACACATTTTTATCGCAGTTGGATGCATGGTACGACAGCGCATTAAGCAGGAACCTACAAACATTGACTTTTATATATTAGATTAATTTTCTGTGTAATTACTTTTCATGAATTTTTTTTGGATATTTTAATAGTTATTCTGCCATTAGGGGTATAGATGAATCCAACAAATCAGAGATAATTAAAATTGGTCCAGTCATTCTTGAGATATAAATGATTTAATTAACCTGACTTTGCTTTATTTATTTAGATTCTGCATTCTTTGAGAAGGGGGTAATATTGAGTAGCATGAGAGCAGCAAAAATGTAATAGAAAGTTCAAAAAGATCTCATCCTATAGGAAGCGGTATGGGGAATGTTTCTTTGAGGCCTTCTGCCTCAAAGTTTTAGTTTTTAAGGCCCTAGAACACTTCGTTTAGGAGTTATTTAATGACATAGATTCGAACTGTGTAGCGGATTGTGTGTGCATGAACATCGAATTTTTTAGTCTTCAGCGCCATGTAGTGGAATTTTTTCGATGTTTTATCAGTTATTCTGCTATTCGTGACCGAAATGAATCCAACAAAACAGAGATAATTAAAATTGGTCCAGTCATTTTTGAGTTATAAATGGTGTAAATAACACAACTTTGTTTTATATATGTACAGATTTAAATGGGTCACTAGCATTTCTTCAGAAATGGTCATCACAGCAATGACAATGTGATTGTGCATTTCAAACACTATTGTTAGCAATATGTTCTGGGGAATAAATGTATCATTTATTATGTTATGTGAAACAATTTCAGCAATATAAATTTTTAAAACCCAATTAATCATTTGTAATTTATTGTCAATTGTATAGTTGTAGTTTATTGTCATTTGATTGAGAAAGTAATGTAATTTCTTTGTTGATCTATTCATCCATTGCTCCAAGAATTAGTTTTCTATTTAACTTTTAATATGTGTACCATTATTAATTTCTCTATCAAATAAGAAATGTGTACCTTCTGAAATTTTGTGTTGTTTACATCTACTTTTTCAGAGAAAGGATCTTAATTTTAAAAGATGTGCCTTGACATACGGTGTCTCATCGAAGTTGCGCGAGATGAGTGTATATCATCCTCCGCGAAGACGGCTTGGGGTAATCTTGACAATTTCAATCATATCAATGTGCTTATGAAGTTTTGTAATAGATGTTTTATTTGTTTTCTTATTGGTTACAGGCAGGAATTGCAAACAAATATTGTGGTCAGTGTGCGTTAAAAATTAATAAGGTAATTTTTAAGTTTATATTGTTTTTCTTCTTTGTTGATGTTAGTTGTGTGATTCTGATTGACTGATGCATATTCCTATCTGCTTGATGGTCATCAGTAGGGAGCAGATTTCTGTGATTTTGCATATTTTTATTCGTTTCTTCAGGGTATAGCTAAGTGAAATTTCTTCACATTTGGTTGGAATTGGATGCTATGTAAATTAATATGTTAGTGCATGTTTGGCTGACTTTTCCTGTTGGTGCATATTCGTGTAATTATAGGAGTATATTTTGCATATTTCATTAAAATAAAGACATATCTGTAAAAGGTGTTGTGTTTTCTTAGAATCTATTTATTTGCAACCGATCATTGGTTAGAAAGAGCTTGTCACAGTTTGAGTATTTTTTCTTTTCTAGAGATGACAAAATTCGTGTCTAAATGTAGGACATTTCTTAATATCATATGCTTTAAACTTGACAGAAAAAGTGAAACAAGACGTACAATGTACTTCTCTAAGGTGCATACTTACTTCAATTATTACTTACGTGAAGTATGCTAGGTTATATTATGTTTCCACTAAAATGTATCTTTCCATTCTGAGTATGCTTCGCCTGAATTTTATCAAGAAAGATTTATACAGGAAATGAAATATTGTCAAGTTTTATTGCATATTAAAGTGGATATTTATGAATTTTTAGGTTATAAATGCATATTTTTAAAAGCATATTTCAAGATTTTTTAGGGCATAAAAATTCTCTCCCTAGTCATCAGTCATGCATATAAGAATTTTTGTGTTTAATAAACTTTCTATCCAGGTAGACTGAATAACGATATTCATTCCTAGTTGAAAAATTATTTGAACGAAGAAATGATCATTTAGTATCACTTTTCTTGATCTACTGCTATGTTTAGTTGAGAGGATGAGATTTCATTTGTTTTTCACTGAAGGAATATTTCTTTGTTTTAAAATTTCAAACTATTGTTACTTTCCTGTATACGTATGTCTATATGGAGTAATATACTTAGTGTAGAGAAGTTATGTGTAGCTGCACGAAAAACGCACAGGAAAAAATTTGTTGCTGGGCCATGATAACGAAGAAGTGGATATATCCAGTTGCTAAATTAAGAAAGACTAGTGGTGCTATAGAATGGTACCATATTAGTTTTCTATTTCTTTGGGTCTGGGCTAGCTATTCAGAATGGTCACATACTCGTGCCAGCTGCCATCTATCGTTGCCCAAAGAACATTTTTTTCACATTTTCTTAATTTTTTTGTTTTCTTAATGGTAGAACGGAAATGTTAATTTTAGAATATTAAAGAACAGGGAAACCTCATCATAAATGGCAACTTTTTTTGAAAAATTTGGAGCCGGAAAAAAAAAATGTTTAAGTGCTACTAAAAATGCGAAATTTGAAGCTCTTTTTCACAGAAAAGTTTTGTGTTTTCTAAAAACTTCATTTGAAGTCATTTGAAGCACTTACACTCACAAATACAATAGTGTTTACAAATTGCTGGTAATGTGCATATTAAAGGTGTGAGATATCTTTCAAAAAAATTACATTTATGTAATTTTTGCAAAAACAAAAAAATACACGCAATTGAACTTTACAACATATAAAAGAGTGCAATAAGAACTATTCATTCGAATAGTTTGAAGAAAAAATTTGGAGCCATTTTTGAGAAAATGGTGTTTGAGCATTTCTGAAAATGCGGAACTTTCAGTTAGTTTTCTCAGAAAATGGTTGAGTCTTTGAGAAACTTTACTTGACATTTTTTAAAGCACATTTACACATTAATACAATAATGTGGACAAATCGCCGCCAATGAAAATATTAACAATGTGAAAGACAATTCAAAAAATTACATTTTTGTAATTTTTGAAAAACAAATGAATAGAGCAATTTAGGGTTTATGTCATTTCAGGGAGTACATTTAGCACTGTCCCTATGAAAAGTTAAAAGAAAAAATTTGGAGCCGCTTTTGAGAAAATCTTGTTTTTGTAAATATTTAAAATTGCAAGTATTGCATGAAAACTACTAAAATTTTCAAAAAAATGTACAAGACCTTAATGAAAGAACTCACTTTGGAGAACAAATTTTATTTGGAATATATTTATTCAATATTGTAGTTATAGGAAGACGGCGAATAAAATTCAAACTTTTGCAATTTTTGAAAATTTAAAGTTAACCGTGAAAATCGGACCTAAGCCATATTAATAAGTGTATTCTACTCTATTCTTACAAGAAATTTAAAGAGATAATTTGGAGACATTTTTGACAAAATTTTGAAAATGTTCAGGGGCTTCAAGTAAAGTACCCTCAAATTTTGAAGAAAGATTTTCAAAAACACTTTGCATCGAGTGGAAGCAGATCGATGGGGGAATATCCATTTTGGAAGAAATCGTATGTATGGTTTAGGCACTAGTGATGTTCACAGACTGACAGACAGACAGACATTTTGAAAAGAACCTGGTTTTTTGTACAGAGGACCCCAAAATGTGTATTTTCGTTGTAATCTCGAAACCAATTTTCCACAGCATTACATAAATTTCTCTATACTATGTATATTACTCCATATATGCGTACATGCACTGGAAAGTAAAAAATTCCCTGAGAGGTGTAGCCAGAATCCTTGTTTTGTGGCTCCTTGATACTGAAAAACCAATTGAAAGCAAAACGCTTGTCTGTCCATCTGTCTGTCCAGTGTATGTAAATAACACTAGCGCCTAAATTATGCATACAATTATTTCCAAATTGAAGAAACCCCTGTCCTATCTGGCCTGTGTTGAAGCTCTGCCGGATATGAAAACATTCGTTAATATAAGTACTTTACCTGAAGCTCCACAGACGTTTTCAACATTTTCTCAAAAATGGCTCCAATTTTTTAAAAAAATTTCTTGTAAGAATAGAATAAAATGCACGTATTAAGGTGGCTTAGGTCCAGTTTTCACAGTTAACTCTGAATTGTCGAAAATTGCAAAAGTAATTTTTTTACGAGCTCTTCCTACAACTACAAGATTGAAGACAGATTTTTCCTTCAAATAACATTTGTTCTCCATAGTGAGTTCTTTCATTAAGGTCATGTACATTTTTTATGAAAATTTTAGCAGTTTTCGTGCAGTTTTGCAATTTTAAATATTTAGAAAAACAAGATTTTCTCAAAAATGGCTCAATTTTTTTCTTTAAACTTTTGTTGTGGATAATGCCTAATGTACTTATGAGATGACATAAACCTCATATTGCTCTATTCTTTTGTTTTTTAAAAAATCACAAAAATGTAATTTTTTTGAATTGTCTCTCACCTTGTTAATATTTACATTATTGGCGATTTGTTCACATTATTATATTTATGAGTACATGTGCTTTAATTAATGTCAAGAAGTTTCTCGAAAACTCAACTGTTTTCTGTGAAAACTTGCTGAAAATTCTGCACTTTCATAAACGGTCAAACACCATTTTCTTAAAAGTGGCTCCAAATTTTTTCTTCTAACTTTCCGAACAGATAGTGCTAATTGCACTCTTTAATATGACATAAAGTTCAATTTGGGGTATTTTTTTTGTTTTTTCAAAAATTACTCAAGTGTAATTTTTTGAAAGATCTCTCACACCATTAATATGCATATTTCCAGCAATTTGTAAACTCTATTGTATTTGTGAGTTGATATACTTCAAATGACTTCGAATGATGTTTTCCGAAAACTCAAAAATTTTCTGTAAGAAAGAGCTTCAAATTTTGCATTTCCAGTAGCGCCCAAACACCATTTTCTTAAAAAGTCTCCAAACTTTACAAAGAAAATTGCAATTTGGGGTCAGATTTTACTGTTTTTTAATAAGTTTAAAATAATCATTCTATTCTGCTATTGTGAAACCGAAAAATTAAGGAAATGTCAAAAAATGTATTTTGGGTGGCTATAGTAGCTGGCAAGAGTATGTGGCAAGTCCAAATAGCTAACCAAGACCAAAGGAAATAAAAACTAATATGGGAAAGTCTGTGCCATTCTGTAGCACTTCTATTGTAACTATAAACTATTGTATAATTTATTTACCAATAACATTTACATAATTCACAAGAATGATTACTGTACAATTCTGTTACAAATTTATCTTATATTTAGCACTAAATATTATGTAAATCTAGAGAATTTATTTATTTGTGTAAAAAAGGACACGTTTGATTGTTGGAACAACTGTCACAATATTACTACATGCTCTAGCTAGTGCTCAATATTTTTTTTAGGTACACAATTCAGTTGTTCCTTTGTGCTTTTTCACCTAAAATTATTTCTTTGTGATATTGCGTTGCATGTTGGTGATTTTTGGTTGCCATTAACTTTGTCAAATTTTTACCACTAACTGTGGGAAGGAAGAGTACTACTGTCACTATCAGGGGCAAGCTACAAACTTAACCTTAGACTCACCATAGTATATTTTTGATTATATAATTTTTACTGCATTTAAATTCATGGTTCTGTGTGATCTATTGAGCAGGATTACTCATTCAGTGAACTTGTAACTGCCTGAAGATATGACAGATATGCAATTTTAAGCCAGTTAATTTTAGTCAGAAATCGCCTAGTTCTTTTTAAAATACTAAGATTGCCCTTACTTTAATTATAGTTCTTTATTGATAATTAGTGATCAGATGTTTAATTAATAAAAAATATCCATTAATATTTTGTTTTATAGATGTGTGAAATAAATTACATTTCATATTTTTCTCTTCAAAAAATTCATTGTCTTTAATTATCTATAAGTGTTTCTATTTTTGTACATTTTGCGACCAGTGCGTTTTTGGAATTTGAATTATTTGGGTTTTGGGTAAATAGGGAATGCAGTTTGCTTGTTCCATTACGGTGCAGGAAACCCTTGAATAAATTCTTGAATAATTTTTGATTGGTGATCTGTCAAGGTTTGTTTGCAGAGGTTTTTGTTAAAGTTTGTGTTCAACAGACAGGCCAACACATGTCTTGAATCTCTCTTATCCACATTGCTATCTTATCCTTTCAGGGATCCCACATGGGTGCTAGTGGAGATATTGCAGCAACGAGCAATTTGTTTGCAAATGAAATAAGTTCTATAATTGAAGAACAGTAAGTAATTAGTTTCATGTTTTGTAATGTTAAAAATATTTGAAAGTGATACAGTGAAATGTGATCTGATGGTCTGGGATTTTCAGATTTTTTATTCTATCCGATAGTAATTTTTCTTGTACAATGCATCACCAAAATGTTAAAACTCTTTGATTTGACTTTTAAACTTGGATCATTTTATGATTAATTCACTGAAAATAGGGTAATAAATTCAGTTAAGAATGATTAATGTTTTTTAATAGTTTTACAAGTTCATTGTGACATTAATGTGGAATTGATGTCATTATTCAAGGATGAAATAATGGAAGAAAATTTGTCAGTGTAAATTTATTAAGAGAGCCAACTTTTCACGGCTTTGCTGTTCTCATTAGTTTCAAGAGGTACAAAATATAAACAAAATATTAAAAAATGAAAAGATGATAATACAAATAAAAAACATTAAAATACGTTTGAAAAAAATATTTAACAATAATAAAAGAGTAGATTATATAAATAATGAAATTAAAATAATCACATTTTTTAAACAATATCAAACTAAATTAAAAAAAGTATAACAGAATACATTAAGTCTCTTAACCCTGCAATATGTGGTGAAGGTTGGGAGACAATGTGCTAAGGGAAGTTTGAAATGGAGTTTAAATATTTTTGTAGGGCTATGAGTGAGGACTCAGAGGAGGTCTGGTCCGTTTCTTCTTGGAAATGTCTCAGGAGGTGGGGGAGGGGTGTGTAAAAAGGTTTGCAGCAGGAGGGGGCACAGGGAAGTTGGTTTGTTCATGGAGGAGAATTTCAGATTTCCGAGTGGATTGAAAATGTGAAAAATGTCTAAAGCATACCTGTTTTAGAATTTATGTTCTATTACAAGAATTTTAACTTCTGAATTGGGGTGAAAAGTTTGGTCTGTGTTTATGAGATATGTAGCAAAATGCAATCTGTTTTTATTAAGTTGCCATGCATATAAATGGTCTTAAATTCTGGCATTGAAGTTTCTGCCAGTCTGGCCTATGTATTTAACTTCACAATTGAGGCAGTGGAAATCATAAATTCCTGATTTCCTCATGAGTGGGGTGGGATTATGAGGGAAGAGTAGGTGTGTGAGAGATTCATGTGTGGTAAAGGAAACATGAAAATTGCATTTGTGAAGAATGTGAGCTAGGACTGAATAGAAATGGATTTTGAAGATTTCTTGGGAAGTGGGGTTTAAGCTTGTGCATTTTCTCATTTTTTTTCTTTTTTAATTTGCAGTGTATTATGTCTTCTATTGTATCTTCTTTTTTATTCTTTAATATTTTTTTAAATGTATTTATTTTATTTTCATTATTTGTATTATCTGCTTTTTATTATTTTTAAATATTTTGTATTTATTTTGTACCTCTTTAGGCTGACAATGATGGTAAATCCATTGAAAGCCGCCCTTTTTAACAAATTTAAGTTGACAAAGATGACTTCTATTATTTTATTCTTTACAAACTTAATTATTAATTAGTGATACTATTAATGATAATTATAATTATTAATTAGTAAACTGCTGAATTGTTCTTTAACCCTAGTCATTAAGTTAATCCAAATTGTATCATTTCTCATGTGAATTCATAATATACAATTTTAAACATTTTGTCCTTTTTATGAACATTGTAATCCATAATATCCTTTTGTTTGCTAAAACTCTTGTCGGATTCTTTTTCTTAATACATGTGAAGAATGTATGTGTACGCATATAATGTCTATTTGTAGAAGGTGAACTTAACTAATATTTTACTTGTAATTGAGGAACTATTTTGCCAACTGTTTTAGAGTTGGTGTTTTTAAATTGAGTTTGCTCATTGCAACTTCCTGTATCCCAGCTAAATCTTGCTTACAAAGTGAATTTTGTTCTTGCTAACAAGAAACAAACAACAAATAAATAGACAATTTTGTAAAATTCTTAGGATCTTCAAACAGATTTTTGAACCAGTTAGTATTATATCAATCAGTCCTTTCCAATTGTCTTTTGAAAATATTGAGGGCCTGCCTTGCCTTTCCCTTCATCATTCCTCCCCTCCCATCCCCTCCCCTCTCCTCCTCGTCTCTCCTCATCCATCTAAGTCCCACCCCACCCCATCCCACCCTCTGTCCTTGACCGGCTCCTGCCCTTTTCCAGCAATCCCCTCCCCATCCCAATTCCCTGCCCTGACACCTCCTTCTCTAGCAAGTCCCAATTGACCACGCCCCACTTCACCTATCTCACAACGCTCAGCCCACTCTCCCCTGCCCTACCTTACCCAGTCAGGCCTCAACCAAGACCTGCAATCCATAGAACTTAGATGCATTCAGAATGACAGTAAACAAGAAATTATACAAAAAACATCTATTTTCCTTTGAGATAATTAATTTTGAAAACACCATTTCTGGGTGGTTACGTACATCGCTCTAGTAACCTATTCCAAATTTCATATTTGAAACTTCAATAGTTTTTGCTATGCGTTGATGTCATTCAGACTATTTCTTATCGTATATTATGAGTGAGCCTGCATGCATCAAAAGGAAACAGTAAGACTTGGTGTAAGAAATGTTCATGGCAACATGAACATTTCAAATGTTAATTTCATTTATATTACTTTGATATTTGTATTTTGTATGAGTATTACACCAAAAGCTGAATATTGTGATGTATAAACATTTTTCCTATGCTCATGCCTATGGAATAAACAAGCAATAAAAAATGGTAGAAATTAAATATTGTTGAAAAATTACTAGATAATTTCAACAAATTTCCTTGTTTTCTCTTCAGAAAAGAAGAACTGCTTTACTTGCATTTCATTCAGGATATTACTCAAGATATTCTAAGTAATGAAGTTTATTCAAATGATGGCGTAATGATGATATTTAAAAAACATCTTAGTTTGAACAGAGATAAATTAGACAGGGTAAGTGTACATATTCTTTATGAACAGCTTGAGCATTTTATTTAATATTTTTTCCTTTTTTTTTGTCGCCTTGGCCACTTCATCTTTTACAATTTTGGGCAAGTTCTTGGGACTATAGTCATTCTCTAACTATATTAAAAATTGACATTCCTTTTAGTACCCTGCAAATTATTGGTATTACCTAGATATTTAAAACACATTCAGTTTTAATGTACTTTTACGTTGTGAGAATTGATCACCATTATAATTGTACTTATTTTTTACATGATTATATTAATATGATTATTATTGTTGTACTTGATTATGGACTATTGTTTGTTTTTTCTGTTTAGGATAAAATGATAAAAGAACTTCAGAAGCTTGGTCTTAAAATTGGCCTTCCTCATTACAACTATTCTGCATTTTTTGGTTCAAATAATGTCTCTCTTGGCGAATTGAGTGGTGAAAATAGTGATTACGAATATTATGATGATTACCATTCTAAAGTTAAAAGTAGTACTTCTTTAACTTTCAACCACAAAGCAGATTCAATGGTTGATTTGAATGAAATTTTGAGCAGTTCTATGAGTGAGCGAGGAGAAGAAATAGAATTAGTTAAGCAGGATGAAATATGTGAGAAGAAGAAGAAAGAAAGTAAAGTGCTTGGATTTTTAGAAGAAATGGGTTTTGATTCAAATATAGCCGAAGAAATTTGTGTGTGTATGACTGACAAAGATTTCTCAAAATTTCAATTCGCCTCAAATGAATCTGATACGAATCCTGCATTTCATGGAGATTTTGCCAAAGCAAGAGATGGGGATGGTTTTGATTGTAAAAAAGAAAATTCTTCAAAAAGTGTTACAGAATTATTCCATTATTGTGATTCAGGTTTTGTTTTTGGGGATAGTAGTAAAACTCAATCAAGTATTCTTTTTGATCAAGAGGATGCAATGGAAATGGAACGGATATTGGAGTCCATCCATGATGGTAATACAGAGAGAGATGATATTGGAAGTATTCCAGCAGTTTCATCTAGTGTTCGCAGCAAAAGTAGAGAAAGTGAAAGAGAGTCACCTTTTGAAGCAGACCTTCATGGAGAGGGCATTAAGGAGAAAAATTCTAAAAAGGTGTTTTCAGAACAGAAGTGTAAAGCAAACTCTGCAAGTCCAATGGGAAGTGATTATAGTAGTATGAAAGATCATGATGAGAGTATTTATGAAGGTTATTCTGAAGAACAAGATGAAGGTCAAGAAAGTGCATCTGAAGAAGCAGAAGAAATTCCAGAAGATTTATCTCAGAGTAGTGTGTCATCTGGCATATCACAAATCACTGAAAAATTAAAAGAATTTAATGTAGATATGAATACAATGGTGCATTCTCGGTCGAGTGAAAGAAACAATTTATCATCAGATAATTCTAATTCCTTAAGAGAACTTGTACTCTAATGAAATGTTACATAGGTGAGAAGGAAAAATTTAACAAAATAATTCATAAAGTTAAATCAGATGTTTTTAAGATATATATTTGTATGAAATATCTATGAGCTAAAAGGTGATGACTTTTGTCATGATTTATTGCTTGACTGTTTTAGATTGCGCTTTAAATTGATTCATGTCTTTTGAGAATGTTGATGAAATGTATTAGTATATTTTTTCTTTTGAAAACATTTTAATTATTGAGAAAGTTGCAAGAAATGGCCCCAATGTTTCAGTCCATGTATTGTTGTGTATGTTTGTTTTGTGTTGAGATAGGAGGATATATTTATATTTTTTCTTTAAATTTATTTTATAAAGTACTTGGTGCTGCATTGATGTAAGCTTTCATATACTCACTGTTTTATTTATGTGAACTTAAATTTTAATATTTTTTTCTATCTTAAATTTTTTGTTTATTATTTACTTTCTAAGGATAGATTCGTGTTCTGTGATATTCTTATTATTGATCTAGCTTGTTTCATTCTTTTCCACAAAGTATTGCCATGAATGAATATTTACAGATATGAGTTTGTAGTAAATAGCTTTTGGAACAACTACAAAGGCTAAAGAGAAGGTATGAATAATCAAACCAAAATGAATATGTTAGTAAAAGTGTAGTTGATATGTTTTCAAAGGTGTGTTGCAATTTGTCCTTATAATTTTTTTTAATTATTCAAGAGCACAATAGATTATGGTAAGTGAGAATAGATACTAAATTTGGTTACATCTTGAAGTATCATTCATCACGACAGATCTTTTGGGTATATCCTGAAATTGATGATGATGATAAAGATAATTTTTCATAGTAAAATATTATGGTGTGGTTTCTTTTATAAAACTTAATCAAAGGAAGTGAAATCCAATTCCAAATATCTTTATAAAACTTGGTAATTTTTTTTTAATGCCAGTATTATAAACGACTTTTTCCATTGCAAGAAAACATTCATAATTTGGTATTTTATGGCACAGCTCATCCTCTTCACCTGTCCTCACCAGACCTCCCTGCCAGTCCTCATGTCAGTCTTCACTGCCTGCCCTTCCCACCCGTCCTCTCTTATAAGTTCTCGCTGTGTGACTTCGTAATACTATGTTGCCTACTTCTTTTGAAAATTGTTTCTAGAATTATTTTTAATTCTTTTATAAATTAAAAATACTATTATAGAAAAAAAATAGTATATTCATCATGTTTATAATGTTGCTTTATTGTATGTGTACGTATTTGAAAACTCACTCCTAACGTCTCTCATTTTCAAAATCTATAGTTATGCAATAAAGCATATCATTACAGACTGGTTGCCTAATATACTATTACAAAACCTGTATTACATTGCTTTTCAACTTGAGTAAATGTATACTCTTGCAAAGGAAAGAAGTAGGTTTTGGAAATTATTAAATTACTTATATCCACTACAGCTATGTAAACCATTATTTATTTAATTTTTGTAGGCAATATAAACATTCATTCAGTTGCAAATTATTAGTTATTCATGAAATAAATATTGTTAGGCATCTAATTACACATCTAATATTTGAAAATGAGGCCTTTAGATGTGTGATAACCAACCGAGTATTATAGTAACATGTTACAATACAAGTTTTAACCACTTTGTGAACCAATTAATAAACTATAATTTTTATTTCATTTTAACTATTTTGCGAAATGTGACCAATGTCAGTATAATTAATAGGGAGTCGTAGAGTATTGGAATACTTGTGTGAACATTTTTCTTTATCATTACTAAGGAGTGGATTTCTGTGATTTTGCGTATTGTCTGCTGCTTCAGGACATAGACATATGAAATTTCGTGACATTTAGTTAGAATTTGATGCTATTTAGATGAATATGTTAGTGCATAATTGTGCATATTCGGCTGATTTTCCCTGTTGGTGCATATTTGTTTAATTAGAGGCTCATATTTTGTGTTTATTGTTAAAATAGAGACTTTTCATGAAATATAGAATAGAATAGAATTCATTTCTCTAAAACATTTCATCTTTTCATAGAATGTATTTACTTGTGAACATTCATTGATTAGAAAGAGCTTGCCACAGTTTGCATTTTCTTTCTTTTCTATAGATGAAATGAAGGAAGGATATTTCTTGATATCGCATTTTTTAGACCAGTCAGAAGAAATGCAACAAGACATGTAATGTACTTCATTTATTTCCCCCGAGAATTATTTTCCTTGGTATATCACAATCAGTTGTTTCATTTCCTACTCATGACAACAATCTTATTTGTCATGAATTAAATGAAATTAATTAAATTAAATTAAACATAATGAAAATTGTGTTTTATGTGTGCCTACCTGCAATAGAGTTTTCATTTAAACTTTCACATTTTCTTTTACATAGTGGTAATGGATAAAGTGATGTAAGGCACTTGAGTAAATGGATTTTACTATCATATACCAAAACTTACTATTACTGTTGCAGAACATTTATTCTATAACATTTGTTTTGATTAGTTTTCCAAGTAATACTGTATTTACCTGAATATAAGTTGAGGTTTTTCCTTAAATATCTCATTTGAAAAGTTCAGGGACATCAAATATTTGTTGATTAAGCCTAGTCAGGTGGGATCTATGTTGTTACATTGCCTTGTGATGTGAAGAAACTGAAATCTGACAAAACAATTATGGGAAAAAACATGCATGTAAGTTACCACATACAGAAGCAAAAATGCTGATGAACAAAACCCACAAAGTGGTTTTCCAAAAAGTAGCATGCACACTGCTCAAGAACAACAAAACAAGAAAATGGAGATAGATCATCCAAAAATGATTTAATCTTCAAAGATAGTTTTGTAGTTAATAAGACAATTTGCAATTTTATTTTGACTGAATATTCTTAAAGAATTACTTAAAAATTCTAAGGGACCTATTAAAAAATAGGGGATCATCTTAAATTGAGGAACTCCTTATATTCGGATAAATAAAGTACTTGAAATCACTTGCAACCATAATTTATGTTAAATTTCTTATGCTCCTTGGGAAGTGTTGCTGACATAGAAATCTCATAAAATGGTACTAATCATCTGAAGATCAAACTGATTTTGTGTGCTTCCAGGATTCTGAGATCAAATATTCTCACTCATTGATTTATGAAATTGCCATCGTTCAGGTTTTGTGCTAAAAGTCCTTTTAGGTGAGGTGGTGTCTGCACTTTCAAGTAGCAGTTAGACATTATTTGTATTTGTATTTTTTTTTCCTATCCTACTCCAGACATTTGTGACATAAAATTCATTTTATTATATGCCATATAAATATTTTTAATTTGTATTTATTAATGTAATGATCTGTTTTTGGATGAAGTGATTATTGAAAAATGAATCATGTTTTACATGTTGCTCTTCCAAGGAGCATTTAAATGATGTTTTAGAATATCAATTTGCGGTAGAGGACATGCCTTAAAAGATATTTTATTGTTTGTTCATATTTCAATTCAAATTGTTATTTATTTATTTATTTATAATATCAGCTACATTTTTGCCATATTAGTGTTAAGTTCCACGTGTGAATGTGCTGTTCCGTAAATTAACTAGGAAATCTTAACAAAAAGTCATTCTTGTTAAAATATTTCTAGGATATCCCCTGAATTTCCCCAGGTTAATTATCAGTTTGGATTTATTATACCTTCTTAAGTGAAATGAAATCCCTGTTTGGTTAGGGGGAGTAGAAATATGCTCTCCATTTATAAACATGGACATGTCCATAGAATCTTAAGAGCTGAAAGGAGAGGAATTTAATTTTACTTTGGGTGGATTTCCTGTGAATCACAAAAAGTTAAACTCAATCAAATTATTGGGGATTGGTTGGTAGCCTTCTAGTCATTATTTTTTTCATATTTTTATTTGAAAATGATCTTTCTTTTGAATGTGATATATTGGGTGACAAGAAAAATTTTGTTTTGAATTGTAGTTATAAATTTAGAGTATACAAAGCAAAATCTCAGAACTTTTGCAATCTCTTCCTTTTTTCTTCCACTTTATTGTCAGTGTTAGCGTTATTACACAACATGCACGTTAAATTCAATTTTTGTAGAAAATAGTTTGATTGTTGAATGTGGGTGAACAAAAAAATATACAGGTTTACTGATGTAAGAAAATCTGAGCCTACATTATTATCAGTGTTGTAATGACATTACAGTTATAGAAAATTGAATTAAGGGGACCAATGAGTAGAAGTAAAATATTTTATAACTATGTGTTATAAATTGTCTAATAACTATGTCTTGTAAATTTCTTGTAGTACCTTTATTTACCATGTAAATGGCAGTGTGTTTTTGACGGAGTTCTAGTTTGCAGTAAAAATGTTTATTTATCTGCTAATGTAAAATGATAAGAATTGGCTGCAGTGCACTGAATTTTTCATATATAGAACGTTTTTGTGTATCTATTCAGAATGCAATAAACATTTATTAATACTTAAAACAGTGAAGTTTGTGACTTAAAATTTTGTACTAACTTTCAGAAATGAGAAAAACTGTAAACTGACATGTAACTTGAACAAAGAAAAGGTTGTTAAAGCAAACTACAAACAAAGCTTTTCTTTCAATATCTTAAGGAAATTTGGAGAAACAAAATAAAGTGATTCTCAACATATATACTATCAGAAAGGTGCTCTCTTGTAACGTTTAAAGGCTGTGAAAACTGAAAAGAATCAAATGTGGATTTGCATGTTAAAGTTCTGTGGAGTAGGTAATCTTTTAAAATTCTAGTGAAACAAAATCAATTATAATGCATGCTCCCAAAAATATATTTTGTTATACCAAGAGAGCTGCTCAAATTAGTCCAGTCAAAAAACATCTGACCCAAGAAAAAATTCAGGAAGTTTTTTACTCAGTGGATTCTATTTGTTTTCGAAGGTGCTGAATTCGAATTTGATGTTTGCCACCTAAAAAAGGTTGGCTTTACAGAGAAAATTGCAAAAAAACCTTAGAAAATTCACCCATATTTTTGTTTTTTGCTTGTATCTTTTAAACTATGTATTTTAAAGAAACAATTGTCATTTACAAAAAGAAAGCAGGTAAAATTTTCTGCAAAACAGATATATTAACTTTAAATTTCTGAAAAACGATTTAGGTGCTAGAGCACGCTGAAACACTATTACTTTTTGGGCCTCTGGACAAAGAGGGAGAATAGCTCTTTCCAGCCATCCTATCTCGTGGCGGCGCTCTAGTTTCACTTTACATGCTTGAAAACAGCTATCTTGAACAAATAATTAGCATTGTTATAGCTATTAACATACCTAGAAATGTTATGAGTGTTATTAGTGCCGAGATTTTTCATTTGGACGAGACAGTAATAACACTAACATTTCGTGATATGTTCAGCGTTTTATCGGTCACCATGAAATCTCAATATTTTTGCGAAAATTTACATTACTGCGATATGAAGCAAATGAATTCTACCGCTGCGGCACGTTAATCTATATTGTTGGGTGTTGATTGCGATGTATCTATTTCAAAAATACATTCGCATACCGTGGCTCGAACGAATAGTGCTAATTTAATATGACGCAAAGTTCATTGCGGTATTTTTTTCGTAAATTTTCAAAAATGACCCAAATGTAATTTTTTGAAAGATTTCTCATAAGTTAATATGAACATTTCCAGCAATTTGTAAACTCTATTGTATTTAAAAGTGAAAGTGCTTCAAATGACTTCTAATAAAGTTTTTCGAAAATAAAACAATACTGCGAAAAAGAGCTTCAAATTTCGAATTTAGAGTAGCGTTTTAGAGTAGAATAACGCAATTTTTTTAAGAACGGCTTCAAATTTTTCAAAGAAAATTGCCATTTAGGATGAGGTTTTACTCTTCTTTAATATTTTTAAAATATTTCCGTTCCATTAGGAAACCGAAAAATTAAGAAAATGATGAAAAATGTGGGCGAAGATAGATAGTAGCTGGCAAGAGTATGTGTCAAGTCCGAATTGCTAGCTGAGACCGAAGGAAATAGAAAACTAATACGGGAAAGTCTGTGCCATTTTGTAGCACCACTAGTTTAGTCTCTATAGACTAGGCTACCTTTTTTGGTTTTGCCCCACCCACTTCCCAGTTGTCCATCTATTGCCGACCAAAGAACGTTTTTACGGTAGGAGATCGGGAATGTACGACCTCAAGGCCAAAAAGAATTGAACTTGGTTCGGGACTTTTTCGGCCTCTCGCCTCCGTGGTCTCCAGGAAACCGCCACACACACGTTGGGAAATTCCTCAGGGCTTGGACTGTTTGAGCCAAGCATTGGGGGAAACACGCTCGTGTAATAATAATAATAAAAACAACAACAATATTAATAATAACAACAACAACTCCACCTAGGGAGTACACGACTTGCAGTTGATGGTGGAGCTTAAGTACCCCTATGAACCTGAGAGCTATGTCAGCGGTATCCTATAACTACCGGTAGAGCTTCCCTAGCTGAATAGGTTGAAGGTAAGGGGCCAGACGAAGAAGTACTCCATTTTGAGGAAAGTGGGAAGTAAGTAGAGAGGGATGGGTCACAAACCTTTGGACTTCCTGTTATCGGCCCATGGAGGGTACAGGAGAGAAACTGGGTTGGCACACCAGGCCACTGATTAGAGTGGAGGCCCGAACTTTGCATTAGCCAGCGAAGGAGGCTGCCTTCAGCAGTCAGTGAAAATTCCCGTAGTGTTTAGTAAGCTGACTGGCGATCTGAGGGACCCCTTGCTGAGCCTTGCGGGGGTATGTGCGTCCCGAGGCCACTGTGGGTCGCTGTAAAGGATGGCAGGAAACAACCCAAGGGTCAAGTGTAATCTGTGAACTAGAACTTACTACCTGCGAATACTCACTTAAAACCATTGAGCAAAATGGATAGAACAAGAAATGTAATGAATCTTAACGTGCCTTGTTCTACCAATGTCCCATACTTGCTCAGAAACCGATCTAATGTCACCATGTCGACAGCTGGCCATCCCACGGATGTTAGTCCCAGGGACCCAGATTCGGCAGTAGCTCGAAGCCATCTTCAGAGATGGACATGAGATGAATTGAAGGAGGTAATGTGGTGCTTTTACTATGCAAAAGCGAAAACGGGGGCTCGGAAATAGAAGTTTTCAAGGTATGGAGAGAGCGGAATCCCAGACCTACCCTAGACTCAAAGACGATACATACTCAGCAATGGGAAATTTACAGCCGAACAACTTGCTGACATCCAGAGAAATGCGGTGTATGTTCTTCGCTCGAACTACCCACATGACGAACATGTAAAACTTGAAAACGATGACCCGTTGAAAGTTCATATCTTTCCAATGAAACACACGTCAGTGGTGAAAATTCATCTTGCAATGAATTACACGATAAGGACATGATGCAAAATCTCTTTCGACAAGTTCTTCAACTTCCATTTGAATATCGTGCACCGTTGAGGAGAATATACGAAAATGCCAAAGCTAAGAGAGTGATAGAGACAGCGAATTCTGTCTTAAATGATGTGGTACAGACTCCAAGTAGAGATCTAGATATTACTGAAATCAATCACTTCATATATGCAACTGGATATCTGGTATCTCAGATAATTTTGGGGTCAGCCAAGAACACCGACGGCCGACAGCAAAACGGAGTAAACAGACCTGTACCCCATGGACGAAGAGAATTATGAAACGGATAGTCGACATGGCGCGAAGTATCACTCTTAGCTGAGGCATCTTCTAAATCAGTAGTGCCAAGGTCTTCTATTGGTGACAGTGGCACGCGTCGTGGCTTCGTAGCATTCCACGAGCTACTCTGCGCAACTAGCGTCGGGAAAGGAAACTATTTGAAACTAGATGAATTTCCGGATTGTTTGTTAAAGACGTGCGCGCCAGCCATTATACATCCGTTAACTCACATATTTAATGCATCCTTATGCACCGGAATTTTTCCAGATATTTTTAAAACAGCTAAGATTAAGCCGCTCTTCAAAAAAGGCAACAAAAATGAAGTTCAAAATTATCGGCCAATTTCTCTTTTGTCAGTTTTTTCAAAAATATTAGAGAGACTTTTTATGTGCGAATGGAAACCTTTCTCAATAAACATGACGCGTTTTCAAATTGCCAACATGGATTCCGGAAATCAAAATCTACGGAAACAGCCATTTTTTCTTTTCTTAAGGATGTTGCCTCATCATTGGATCAAAACGAAGCAACTATTGGAATATTTTTAGATCTTTCAAAAGCTTTTGACGTCATTGATCATAACATTTTACTTTCAAAATTACCTTCGTATGGAATCCGTGGTATTGCTCTAGATTGGCTATGTTCGTACCTTAAACAACGATCTCAGAGAGTAGAAATACCTTACTGGAATGATGGAACTTTATGTACACACCTTTCCGGTTCTTTGCCAATTGCACGTGGAGTCCCACAAGGATCGATTTTAGGCCCTATTCTCTTCCTATTATACGTAAATGACATGCCCTTAGCGATTCGAAACGGAAGAACAGTTCTCTTTGCGGATGATACAAATATTCTTTGCAACAAAGAAACCGTAAATAGTACAATATCAGACGTTTCAAATTGGTTTCGTAATAACAAATTAAAAGTAAATGAAAATAAAACAGTTTCAATGCAGTTTTCCATATCAAATAAAAAATTCTGTACTCCATTGAAAATGAACGGTGTGCCATTGACTGATGTTAATGTAACAAAATTTTTAGGTCCATCAATTCAGTCAAACCTCAAATGGAATGCCCACTTAAATGAATTGAACACAAAATTAAGCTCAATATGCTACGCGTTCAGAATTCTTTCAAATTCCGTCAGCCTTCATACAGCTCGTTGTGTATATTTTACCAATGTTCACTCCCGTCTGAGATATGGCATAATATTTTGGGGAAACACATCTTATAGTTCACAGACTTTCAGATTACAGAAAAGAATTGTACGAATAATAAGCAAATCCAACCCACGTGATTCTTGTAAGTCACTCTTTATTAATCTAGGAATTTTACCATTACCTTGTCTCCTGATTTACGAATCAGTAATTTTTGTCAAAAATGACTTACTTAAGGACGGGAATATATTTTCAGCAAACGCCGATATCTATAAGTATAACACACGACGTAGTAATCATATTCACCAGGTGGCAGTATCAACAGCTCACTACAAAAAATTCACATACAATTCATGTACATTACTCTACAACACTTTGCCAGAAGACATTAAACGATTAAATTCAATAGAAAAGATTAAGTCCCAAGTAAAATCTTTTCTGCTGCATAACTGTTTCTATTACAATTCGAGACTATACCGAGCATCAAAAAGGAAAGTAGAATTAATTTTAACAATGATAGTTAATGTAATTATTTATCATTTGGACTGTATAATTCTAAAGAACCTGTAACAAGTATTGTACCACAGTTTCTGGGTTGATGGCCCCCATCTCGATCAGGTTTTTCCCTGATCCTTGAGCAAATGCTGAGATGGTCCCTTGTTTTGCTTCTGGACATAAATGTAACTTCATTATTTGTGCACGTCTTCTGAATTTCAGTGGGAAATATAGTTATTCAAATTATCGTTTTTCATATTATCGCGGCAAAAAGTATTATTCTTTCATGAAGAACATGAGGGTTCAGGGCAGGAATTTATAGCTAATTTACCTTTGAAAATATATTTTATTATATAGGAGCGAATATTTTGTCAACAAAACTCGAAAAAAAACAACTCTCTTTTCTGTATTCAAAATTCGACTAGAATATGGTTTAGGATAGAGACCACAGAATTATGAAGACGTGCACAAAATTCACTTCTCCCCATAGCTCGTCATACGCAGTTTTTAACTGTTTTTGACGTAAATAAATAAATAAATTTGTAACCCCACCGTTTTACAAAAGGGATGGCATTGTCTCTGGTGGCGGGGTGACGAACTACGTGAAGGAGCGATTTCGTCGTGGCACTCGTGCCACAGACTCCCGCTCGTGGCTTCAACCTTGACAACACTGTTCTAAATCAACGCACACCTAAGTTCAACGAAAAATATTCAATGTTGAATAAAAATACGAAATTGAAAATGACACAAGCAAGCTAATGATAGTTGAGAAGCTAAAAGAGAAAATTCAAACACGGGCTCAACAAATGAGACGTTACAAACGTAGAATAGATTTTCGTGTGTTGAATCGGTTGTTTGAAACAGACGCGAAGAGATACTATCGCAATTTGACACAAAAACCGAATGGCAATGCTGTCACTCCTTCAAAAGACGACGTCGAAGCATTTTGGGCAGGAATCTGGGAGGAGAGCAGATCCTACAACAAAAACGCATCTTGTCTTCAATCTGAAGTTGATGCTGCCAATGAACTTGGAAGATGTTAACGAATTCTCGGAAGAGGACCTCTTCCAAGCAATTAAGAACATGGGGAAACTGGATATCACCCGCGATGGATAAGATCCAGATTTATTGGATTAAGAAATTAACAGCAATACATTCTTATCTAGCAAAGGTTGTTAATAAAATTTTAGAAAAACCAAAGGAACACCCGGAATGGCTCACACGCGGCATCACATAGTTGCTACCCAAAGCGGGAGACAGTTCTTTGGCGAAGAACTACGGGCCAATCACTTGTCTGCCGGTACTGCACAAAGTTATAACTGCAGCCATGGCTGGCAAAATGTACAAACACCTAGAGAAGAACCATCTATTGCCGTTTGAACAAAAAGGATGTCGTAAAGGTTCTTTTGGCTGTAAGGAAATCTTATTACTGAATAAAGTCATCTTGAATGATATGAAGAAATGAAAGCGTAATTGGAGTATGGCTTGGATTGACTACCAAAAGGCATTTGATAGTGTACCACACGATTGAATTTTGAAGACCCTTGAGATCTATCGATTTCATCCTGGACTTATTGAGTTCTCTTCAATTTCAATATTCAATCGGTCATATTTTATAAAATTGAGAAAGATTACCGATCGCAGATAAATTGAATAGATTTGACCAAATAATCGGTACAATTAACTCATAGCCTACGTATAGGTAAATTGGATCGATTAAATTGTGAAGGAATGGTGGTTCAATAAAACTCTGCATTAATAGATCATGTATGATTTAACTGAGAGATTTATCTTAGCAATTTATCTAACGATTATTCGGTGCTCTTTAACCCAATGTTCCTTGTATATTCCCCTATAGTCTACCTGTCCCCCCTCCCTGGCACAATAAACATGAGGGTAAACGCTCGCAGAGAGCGCTGATAACATTCCATCACATCTTCACTGGCGCGTAATAAAAACTATTTTGTGTTGATGACAACTCCTGTTCGCGTTTTTCTCCAAAAAGGCCACGATCCATCGCAGGAGATACCTCGAACTCCTGGGAAAGTTAGAATGCAAATTATTGAAAACGTTGTGAAGGAATGACTGTCATTCGAGAGACTGGCATTGCTTCATAAAATCTTGTGTCCGATTTCTTAACTAATACTCCCACTCTACCCGCATTTTTTCAATAGTCAAGATAAGTTGCGCGAGTAATACATATTTCCCGCATTGACACAACACCCCCTGGATATATTCAGGCGGTGTTGATTGACATCATCATATTTGTCGTGATAAAATGGCATTATGGGTACCCTCATCGCCAATGCAAGTCATCCATCTAGCGGTGAGTAAATTCATCACTTTCCCAATAAAACAATTGAATTGTGCCATGCCCGTAATAATAATAAGAATTGGATGCAATCTAAAGTCGCAGCAATTTTAAGGTTAAAAGTAAAGCTATTTATTTTCAACAGATGGTTATAAATGTCTGGTTGTTTATGAAGTGATAGCGTTTATTTAACCATTGTTTAAAATTCATACTTGACGGAGAAAATGGTGATCGGCTATTTTTCTCATAGAATATCTGCAGGTAACAAGTATGTACTAAATTGTAATTTGCTATAACTAAGAATAGCGAAACGTTGGACAAGAATTTCATTTACGAACAAATATTGCATATAGTGGTTCAAAAAACTACAGTAATATTAATAACGAATACGTATTTACGAACTTTTTGATAGTTCATGTCGTTAGTTTTATTCGAGTCATCTTAAAACAGGATGGGACCTTTTGAAATTTTCGTAAAAAGCTTTCCTTTGAAACAGATTAGTTTAAAACTGTTCCATATTTAAGCGATAGTCAATTAAAGTGAGTAATGGCTCATTTAGACATTGCAAAGTTCAACTTTTTGATACTCGGTAAGCTAGTACCAATGTAGGTAAGCTAGTACTAAGTTGCCAATGTTCACTCCCGCCTGAGATATGGCATAATATTTTGGGGAAACACATCTTATAGTTCACAGACTTTCAGATTACAAAAAAGAATTGTACGAATAATAAGCAAATCCAACCCACGTGATTTTTGTAAGTCACTCTTTATTAATCTAGGAATTTTACCATTACCTTGTCTCCTGATTTACGAATCAGTAGTTTTTGTCAAAAATGACTTACTTAAGGACGGGAATATATTTTCAGCAAACGCCGATATCTATAAGTATAACACACGACGTAGTAATCATATTCACCAGGTGGCAGTATCAACAGCTCACTACAAAAAATTCACATACAATTCATGTACATTACTCTACAACACTTTGCCAGAAGACATTAAACGATTAAATTCAATAGAAAAGTTTAAGTCCCAAGTAAAATCTGTTCTGCTGCATAACTGTTTCTATACAATTCGAGACTATACCGAGCATCAAAAAGTAAAGGAGCATTAATTTTAACAATGATAGTTAATGTAATTATTTATCATTTGGACTGTATAATTCTAAAGAACCTGTAACAAGTATTGTACCACAGTTTCTGGGTTGATGGCCCCCATCTCGATCAGGTTTTTCCCTGATCCTTGAGCAAATGCTGAGATGGTCCCTTGTTTTGCTTCTGGACATAAATGTAACTTCATTATTTGTGCACGTCTTCTGAATTTCAGTGGGAAATATAGTTATTCAAATTATCGTTTTTCATATTATCGCGGCAAAAAGTATTATTCTTTCATGAAGAACATGAGGGTTCAGGGCAGGAATTTATAGCTAATTTACCTTTGAAAATATATTTTATTATATAGGAGCGAATATTTTGTCAACAAAACTCGAAAAAAAACAACTCTCTTTTCTGTATTCAAAATTCGACTAGAATATGGTTTAGGATAGAGACCACAGAATTATGAAGACGTGCACAAAATTCACTTCTCCCCATAGCTCGTCATACGCAGTTTTTAACTGTTTTTGACGTAAATAAATAAATAAATAAATAAATAAATAAATAAAATAAATAGTATGAAGCTATTCATGCTACTAGTTTTCAAGAAGTATGCAGCTTGGTGTTTTTTTGTACGCAGCAGCACATTGAACAGGGTACCAAGGATGAAAATCTCCAATTATAATTAACACGTGAAATCAAGTCATTTCAAGAATTGTATAAATTCTATAGTATCTTTGAATTAAATAGCCCACTTTCGACTGAATACGGATTGCAAAAATTAACCTTTCGGATTGAAGTAAATAAAAGTTACAAAATTTCAGTGGATACCTAGTTGATTTTGAACTTGTTTTTAGTATATTGTTAATCTTTGTCAATTAAAGAATTACTTTGTGTTTAATATAAAGGCGTGGAATATGTTACTTATTGAATAATCACATAATCGTATCCAAGCATAGAAATGTCAGACTCTTCGAATAAAAGAATTGTATTGTGTACATGTTTTTTTCCTTTTCAGGTTGCATATTTTTTTACATGGCTGACGATGTGGAACTGGTATATCGATTGCTAAAGAGAGAATCAGACGATTTAAATTTTGTTTACAACTTGATGAAATGTGAAAACAACGACTGCGTGAACTACCTGATTCCACCTCTATTACAATGTACTTCAGGGCATTCTTTTTGTCCCTATTGCATTTGGAAAGAAACCTGCCCTGTTTGCAATTCGAAAATGATATCAACTCGAAGTTTAGTATTAGAAGATGTAATATCTGCTATTCTTGTTTCTTGTAAAAACAAAGAATTGGGTTGTGCAGAGTTGTTTCCCCCATTTTCAGTTGAAGAACATGAAGATCAATGCATTTATAACTACGTAAAGTGCATTCATAATGAATGTATTTGGAGAGGAGAGCGACGTAGCTTATGGCGCCATTTGACGGACGTGCACCCTCAAGATATGCTTCACAGCAATCAACTTCGCATTGCCGTTCCTATAGATTCATCTTTCACTTACCATAAAATTTTAATGGTAAATGAGATTTATTTTTTAGTAAAAGTAGTTTATGACATTTTCAGTGAAAAAGTGTTTGGTGCAGTTAGACAAGCAACAGGAACTATTGTTCGAGGAGCAACATACACATTTACGGTCTCGAGCAGTAAATTCAAAGGAAAAACGTCTTACCAATACGAAAGGGAGGTACATCCAACATTTAAAAGATTTGCGTACATATTCAGAAGTGAAGATTGTTTAGTGTTATCAAAAGAATTTTTAGGGGGATTTTTTAAGAAAGAAAAGACTGCTTTTTCTTTACATTTGCTCATGAAGTATAATAAAAAGTAAACTCTGCCTTATACTGAAATTTCTTACTTAGGATTATCATTACGTACGAGTTTTATGATGCCAAGTTTCTTATGCTCTCAATATCATGGACGATTGATACTTTCGATATGTCAACGAGAATTTATTAATCCTGTTTGATTAAACCTCTGTATTGCCGCGGTCCTCACAGTAATAAGTACTGCAACCTTAAAAGATACAAAGTGGGGAGTGAAATGACATGATCATATCATTCACACGTTGTTTGGAAATCGTGATGAAGTGTGCCAAGAGAACTGCGTCTTAACAATTCGTAAAACAAAATAGGAATATTTGACTCGTAAAATCATATTAGGAATTATGAAACTATTTAATGACTGCAATCTGATCTCGAGCAGTGAGTAGAGTGACCCGCAGCGACCATCACTCTCGCTGTCTGATTACAGGGATTCAAACTTTCGGGAACTTGGGTTTCAATTTGGATTGGACAATATAGATTCGCAGTATGTTTTCGATGACTTTATTTCCTTTATACGTGTTGACGTTCGTTGATTATTACCATCCCATTATTTCACGCACTCACCTTCAATTTATCTCAATGGCATCGGGTTGTTGAAGTACCGCAAAGGACGAGTTGATGAGATTGCAGAACACAGTGTTCAAAAATAATTATCTGATGAACATGCTGAATCCTCAAAATGACTTACAGAAATTTTCTGACCTGTTGCACTAGCACGTTACTCATTCACTGCATCTGAAGAAAACTAGCACCTAAAGCGTACCTTCCTCAACGGTGTCCCGAAAGGTTTTGGCCGCTTGGTTGCCTGGCTTAAAACTGAAAATTTTAAAATGTAATACATTATTTTCACTATATACGATAAGCTACATTCATGTAACGGAGTATGTGCGGTGGCAAAATATATATAAAAAGTAAACCGATTCCAAGCGTTTTAATAATAGGAAGTAAAAACAGCACTTAATAAAATTCGGTTCTATACGGGATATTTCAACAGTGATATTAAATCGTGATTCAGTGTGTGCACATTACTATTGCTGTTGACAGGGGAGGCACGTACGAAATTACTGTATCTGAAGTGAAACATGTTCTCGGTTGATTTAATACATCCTTATTGTAATATACTTCGATTTTATTATTATTATTATTATTATTATTATTATTATTATTATTATTAGTTTTATCTTTTTTTTCAAATCTTATCAAATTATTACATTTAGTCGTGGGTTCTGACATACAACATTAACCGTCTTACCTGTTGCATGCGTACGACTAATTCTATACAGAATCACCGTTATTGGAAGTTCTGTGGAAGAAAAATTTACTATTGAACTAATGGAAACTACAATGAATTATCAACCTTTTCTCTTTTAAAATCAATCAAATTTAACATTCTTTACTATTATTTTACACAGTATTCGAGATTACTTGAAATAAATGATTGACGTTTTCTCTGAATTCATGATTGTACTGTACGGTCTTTTTTTAAATAATGTTCGTACGTTTATTCGTACGTACGTATGTTACGTACGTATGTTCTTACGTAAATAATGTTCGTCGTTACGATTACTTCTCGGACGGTTTTCTGCTGAATTGGTCCCACCTCCGTTGCTGTCCAGTTGATGTCTTCTGTAACTGTTTTTGGCTTATTGTCCGAATAAATTCCGAATACCTCCCGGAACATCTCTGATTATTAGATCTTTTAAGTAATTTAATGTATTATCTCGCGACGCGATTGGCCCTCGCGAGGTGTCGGATGAACTTCTGCTCGTCTGCTCTTATCTCAATCAACTTATTAATATTTTTCTATCCAGCTACGGAGCTATCCTAACACAAACCCTTCGGAAAATACGAAGGCTTCTTAAATTAAATGAACTAAGTTTACTTTAACACGCGAAACAGAAAAATCTCAATTGTAATTTACGATTGACAACACTTCTGAACTTTAATTCTACACTATGCCGAACTGTAAGGATTAATAATCAACTATTCGTACCTTCATTGAGACCATTGTTAATCCATTGTATTATCTGGATACTTCCCTAAGGGTAATAATGTTCAAGGAGAAGTAAAAAATTGATTAAACAATACACTTTCAAACATTAAACAAGCTAAACTTTGAAGGATACGATACTGAAACTGCATCAGAATAAAGATAGGTGTTTTTGTTATAAGCACAAAATATTTGATCGATTTCTGATGCATAGTTTTCAAGTAAATGCACTGAAATAATTAGATTTTTTAAAGGTTTAAATGCGACTTTCAAGACCTTTCCGTCTCGCCTTTAGTGAAGGGAGCGCCGCTTCGGCGCTGCGAGCATCGTCTACGTATCATCCAAGCAGGAATCATTCTCGGAAATCCGGGGTTGAACTTCTTACCGCCGGGCGCTGGCGGTGAATATCACATGACTCTGTGATTTGATGGGACTGGGTGTTCATCACACTCGTCACACTCTCGTATTCAAATTTAACAATCGGCTGATAAGAGCACTGCGTGACGTGGGAGGGAGGCTGGAAGGAAACTTATGCCGAGTAGATTGGCCGACTTGATTTTGGCTTCTTCACTGCGAGGTAGCTTTTTATTACTTACTCGCTATGGCAGACCTGCACAACGCCTGCTCCCGCGAGCATTCTGCACTTGGGAGCCGATCGTCTGCCCGTGGCAGCGCCGAAAGTGCAAGTAGTGGGGAGTAGGAAGCTTTGCGGGGAGGGGAGAAATCTATCACGACGCGGCGCGTAGATTGAATGCCTGGGAGTCTAATAATGATCCATGCTTCAAAATTAAATGCCCATTTGTTTAAATGGATTATGTCTAGTATTTCAAGTTACCAGGGTCATAATTCACTGTTTACGTTCTGTGCACTACTGTATATCCACCTTTGTATCCACCACTGTATGTATTTTCATTTTATAATATTTTTAAAGAAAATAACATGCTCATTGTGACTCTTAAGCATTATTTTAAAGCAATAGCTTTAAAATATATGCTTATATATGAGAAAAAATATTATTTAATTCTATCTAACACAAAATTGCAATTCAATAATTGATTGTTCACCAGGAATGTTATAATCTCCAAATCACAGAAAAATGAACAAAATCATGAGAGCAATCTCTCACATCAAGATTGACATAAAAATAGAATATGTGGCAATTTCAAGAAGGGTATTAATTTTTAATACCAATTTGTGACCATTTTTTCCCATTATGAAACTGAATACAAGAGATCAACGAGCAAACTTCTGTGACGATATGTTACGGACAATCATAAGATAATAATGGGTATTGGTTAAATAGAATGCAAAGGGCTTTATATTTTTATACGATCTCGTAAACGACTCTACACTCTTGTCAGAAATTAGAACAGAAAATAATCATGATTTTTTTAAGAACAATATGTTTTTGCTTTGAGAGAACTGTCTTATTCAATTAAACATATTTAATAAAAAATAGTTTAAATTTAGCACAACACTAAATTTGTGATTACATCGTAGCAAAGCGAATTACATTATAAGTCCTACAAGCAATTATAATACTTGGCGTCGAAATCTAATATGTATAATTCAATGTAGTTTCATATCTCGCCCTATCATATACCGAGAACAAACATTTGCAATATAATACAAAAGACAATATTACTTGAACTGTTTATGACCGTCATGTTCTTGCCGATTGCTCTTTAAATTTACGCGCTATCTTTCGAATTGCGCATTCTGATTGGTGGTCCCCACTCCTAGATTGGGTCTCATCCCCACCCTTCATCGATTTTCTCATTTGCACCCGAGTTGCCCGCATGCAGCTCCTGAGGCCAGTGAAAGTGCAAAATGCTGTGCAGGTCTGCGCTATGGAGTAGAGAGATAGTTATGTAATGCTGCGCGAAAAACGGCGAATTTTATAGGAAATAAACTCTAATTACAGGGCTCTAGTAACGAAAAAATGGATAAATCCAGTTGCTAAATTTAGGGGAAAAAATCCTCTAACACGTGGTGCAGCCAGAAACCATGTTACCCAAAAATCAATTGATGGCAAAACGTCTGTCTGTCTGTCCGTCCGTCCGTCTACCTGCTTGCCAGTCTGTCCGACTGTGATCAACGCTAGCGGCTAAACCGTTCATCTGATTTTCTCGAAAATTGATATTCCATTATCGATCTGGCTGATGTTGCGGCCCCTTGAACTTGAAACCGATTTTTAACTTTGGGGGTACTTTACATGACGTCCCTAGAACATTTACCAAATTTTAAAAAGAGAGGCTCCATAGTTTTTACTTTCCGGTATACATACGTATATACGGCGTAATATACGTAGTATAGGGAAAGTTATGTAATGCTGCGCGAAAAAACGGCAGATTTTCGGCAGAAAAAAATCCCAATCGCTTTGACTGATGTCACGCCCTCTTGAATTTGAAGCCGATGTTTTAATTTTGAGAGGTAAACTCCCACCTTTACACGAAGCCTCAAGGACATTTACAATTTTTATGTCAATAATGGCTCCAAATGTTTTGATTAAAGTTTATCCTCAGGTAACACGAATTCTTAAAATGTAGCCTAAATTATGCCCTCAAAATACTCTACTTTTCAGTGAAATTACCTTCGAAATCGATTTAGCGGTTGTCGAGAATAAGTCCGAAGAAGCAGAGGGACACAGAAAAAAATTATAAAAACCAAAGAATGAAAATAACTTTGTGAGATTATAAAAAGTTTTGACATCACACACAAATTTTATTTATGTGGTTAACAGTATTTTATGCTGAAATACCTCTATTACCAGCGGTTGATAATAAAAATCATCCCCTCTCCTGGACGCTGCCGGGAAAAATTCCCAAATTAACTAATTAACTCTGTCTCGGTAAAGCTTACGAGTAACAGTTTTTTTACACGGTAACGGCAACAGCTTCACGCGCAATCCTCAACCTGGAGGACTAGGGGTTTTGATTTTGGACTTCCCTTGTAAATCAAGTAGATCCCCTGTATATCAAGTAAATCCCTTGTAAATCAAGGAGTACGACAGTTGCCAGTAAATCAAGGGTGCAGTTTGTCTCCATCACTTTTCAATGTATATTTAGACGACGCTCTTAGAGTTTGGAAGAGAGAATGTTCAGATGGAATCTATGTGGGAAATGAAAATTATTTAAATACCTTTTTATTTGCAGACGACCAGGTTTTACTTACTAGAAATGAAAATAAACTCCAGAAAAATGCTCATATATGGAAAAATACTCATATCTTGGAAGATTGCAACCTCAAAATCTCTATCAAAAAAAGTAAAGTAATGGCTTTCCAAGCTGTCATTTGTTTCTGATATCATATACGTCCGACAACAAGTAAACAGAGTTTCACAGTCTTTGCAATGATAACAGATCATGCCCTGAAGTTAATGTGAATAAACTACTCCGTACATGAATTTTGGAGTAAATGAGAATTGTAGTCATCAAATTAGCGACTCGAGAAACTATGTTGCCAACGTATCTACAACGTAAAGCGAGAAAAGTGTTTGTCACAACTCGAGTCAAAACTACTGAAGCTAGAAACAAGACCTTTGGAATATAGGTTCCGAGACCACTAAATTTTTTTCAGATTTCATGTTAAGGGGTGAAATAGTTTTCATCAATCCGCGTTCTTTCTAGATATTACGAATTGTGACGTATCGGCGCGGGCGGGAGTGGGGGAGGCCAAGGGAAAGCGAGGCCTGCGGGGCGCTTCCTGGACAGGGAGAAAATGAGCGGGGGCGGCGGAGGATTTATTGATTTATTTATTTGGTCAAAAACAGTAAAAACTGTATATGACGTATTGGGGAAGAGATTATCTGTGTACGTTTTCTTGAGGCACAGAATAATAATAATAATAAAAAAATACCGCGAGATTAGCAACATTTGAAAAACTAGACATTTTCGTTCCCGATTTATAGAAAAACAATTTCAACGGTAAATTAACTCCTAATTTGATTTTTCTGCATTGCTAACAAAATAGTAACGAACATCAGTTCTACTCCTACCACTACAAGCAAAAGGAGTGCTCGATCAGGTTTTTGTCCAGTTTCCCTGATCCATAGAGCAAATGCTGAGATGGCCCCTTGTTTTGCTTCTGACGTAAATGTAGCTTCACTGTGCGCACGTTTTGTTGAGCACTCCTTTTGCTTGTAGTTCATTTACAGTTGAAATTGATTTTCTATAACTCGGGAAAAAACATTTTTCAAATATTTTTATTTTTCTAAAATAATTATTTTCTAAATTCATTTTTTCGTGTTTTTTTTTAATTCTGGCCCTCAAGAAAATGTGCGCAGATAAATTTCTTTCCCCACACGTCATATACAGGTTTTACTGTTTTTTGACAAATAAATAAATAAATAAATAAACAAGACGTGCGCACAGTGAAGCTACATTGATCTGAGCTGGTCGGGATGGGAGGGTGACATGAGTGGGCGGAGCGAAAAGAGCGAGACCTGGCGGGAGTGTAAATGTAATTACTTTTATTTTACATTATTGATAGCCTGCTAGTGATTGGTTTGGGACAATGGCTCAAATCAGGTAGTGACCAAACATCCGCGATAATGCGTTACTAGATGTTTTCCTTATTAGACCGAATAAACATCTTGCCTGTGAAGTAATTCCTGAAATTAGCGATAACAAAGGAATCCTTCTAAAAATGGGTAAGCGAAATGATCTTGTAAAAAAAGGACAAAGTTTTCAGTTTAATAGATCAGACGTCACAAACATGCAAATATATTTGAAAAGCAATTTTCCAACTTGGGCTTCTAGCGGATGTACAGTAGAACAGAAATGGACAAATTTTAAAAACATCATTTCAGTATGCTTAGGAAAATTCGTGCCTACCAAGAAACTACGGTGCCGTTCGGATCCTGTGTACTACAACAAAGAAGTGAGATGACTGAAAATGCAGGTTTAGCCTACAACATCACATAAAGGGCAAAGGCCTCTTGCTTTAGCAGGGAACTAGGATATCAACCTCTAATTCTAATTGTAAATGTTTGTAATAGTTTGGAATTGTTCCAATTCTAATTGTAATCATGTTTGCCACCGAGAATTAGCTCAAAGCGAATCTATTTATCTAGTATTAAATTTTTCCTGAAAAATAGACATCTCAGATAAATAATAGGGCAACGCCTATTTCAACTAGTCGTTTATAACAAGAATATCCATTTTTATGTTAACTTTATTAGTAAAATAGTACAAAACAGAGTAAAACTTAAAATAAATAACATTCGTTTCTCTTGTGATTCTGAGTTGGATGTAAACTTCGCTTGAAACTACTTCCCGTATTCAGTGGCTTCAGTGTTTGATTCTCCTTCCATCTCGTCAAAATCAGTATCTGCGCTACGAATCAATTTACGAAGATCTGTGTCAGAAGATCTCATACAGAAGAAACGATACCACACGTTTTGGGTGTATATTTCTCCAGGCTTCAGAGTGTAGGTAGGCAGAAAATGCTGAAACAGAAGAATATTATCAATTTCTTATAACCGTATGTAGAAGGTTATGTAATGCTGCAAAAAGTCGACCTTTCTGAAAGATCAACTTCAAGTAAATATTAACAGCTTTCTTGATTTTTGGTCGTCTTTTATAATGTACAGAAGGTTGTGCTTGTGCTAGTGAGTCGAATCTCTGAGAATATTTGTAAGTATTATCAAATTAAAAATATTTTTTTATACAGTATTATCAAATTAAAATATTTTTTTATACAAACGCAAAAAACCCGCGTTTGTGAGTTGACGGAAGTGGGTACAATCCTTTATCGTGCGCGACATTTTGATTACGACCAACATCACCGGATTTGCAATGCACTCGCTTCTCGCTAATCACGATAAGATCTTTCGAGTCTACAATAGTGCGTCGAATCTTCTAAATGCGCACAAAGGTACATAGAGATTCAAGGTTACGACGACAAGTTACAAACAACACTTTCTCCGGGAACCAATGCTTTTGAGGCCAAAACGGCAAAGGAATTATTTATTGCTCTTATTAAGGGGAATGTGAATCGATTTGGGGTCCAAAAGTAGATTTTTATTTTTTTGTAATTTTTTTGCTCATCTTTCCTGTTTAAAGTGAGACATAAATCACGTTGCTACGACAACGGGAACTATGTTTATTTTTCTCTTAAAGTAACACGTGTGCATAAATATTCAAACTTGTTTTCCCGTAAATTCATTTTACTTTCCCATATACTATACGTACGTACGTACTTATAACCGTATTTAGAAGGTTATGTATACTATACTATACGTACGTACGTATAGTATAGGGAAAGTTATGTAACGCTGCGCGTGAAAACGGCGGATTTTCGGCCGAAAAAAATCATTGCCGGGACCTGATAACGAAAAAGTGAATAAATTCAGTTGCTAAATTAAGAAAAAAAAATCCCCTAACACAGGGTGCAGCCAGAATCCCTGTTTGGTGGATCCTTGATACCGACAAAACAGTTAATAGCAAAACATCTGTCTGTCTGCGAGCAAACAGTTCAGTGGAATTTCTTCAAAATTGATTTTCCCCAAATCTATCTCACTGAACTCGTGGCCCCTTGAATTTAAAACTGATATTTTGACTAAATTGTGTTGTTGGATTCTCGAAAGGTCATTTAAGAGAATGGCGCAGGTCTAATGTTGGTTGAAAACTCTGAATTTTCAATAATTGCAAAAGTTTGATTTTTGTCGGCGTCTTTCTACAACTACAAAATTGTGTCCGCTAGTGCGCGTTTACCTACCTGAAACGGTTCGTGTAGAAGGTTTAATTGTTTTTAACCAAATAGTTTGTACTTCGCATTTTCAGTCTACCGTTGATAATTTTATAATTATGGCGCAAATTCGGACCCTATTTCAGTTTTTCCCATTACATTGTCACTTGATAGAACTTCAATGTTCCATTTGAAGTCCCTTTTAGATTAATTTCAAATGTTTTGTTTCACTTTTTTTACATACAAAGACAATACTTTAAATGTTTTAGTCAATTTGAAGGTAGATGTCGCGATGTCAATTTTAAAGAGTCGATACAAAGTACAGAAACAAAGTTTATGTGTAATACTCACATGATCCAGAGTGTCGGGGAAGTGCTGAGGCTGAATGACTATTCCTCCATGCCGCCAGTATAATGCTCCATTTCGCCCATGGACGATGTCGCGCTGGCTAGCAAACGGCAACATATCTCCCAATAGAGGAGTATCCTTTACCGTCTTGCACTGGAAACTGTGACAGGGGTGCAATATTTAGTTATAAAATGTCTGATGTCTGATTTTTTCGTTATGAAATACATTGACGATAGAGGAGTTAAGAATTAAGGGAACACTCTGCCATTTGTACTGTGAAATCTCTTTAAATCTACCATTTGCGTCTTGAAATATCATATCCCAATAAAAAGATTGCTCCATTTTCAGAATTTGGTTGGGTCCATGATAATTTAATCACTACTTAGCAAAATTACAACCCGGGATAATATATGATAACCGATATGAAAAGGAACGATTTCTATCTACTGCGTAAGATGGATATAATTTTATTTACATCTCGTCACGACACGCTCCGTCACGCTTTCCTATCCTTACTAAGTTACGTCCTCCCAGCCTCACCCCGCCCACGCTCCCAGTTCTGCCCTTTCCCTTGCCACCTTTCACATTCAATTCAATGAAGCCTTATTTGACGTTGGTAGGTTCACGCTTCAGGCCTGCTCTTCCGCCTGACCAATGCAAATTTCGCTACGCTCCTTTCATCATCTAGTGGAAAGAAGGTATCAGTTGGCGACGAAACAAGCGATTTAAATTTAACTCAGAGGCTTCTTTTAGGCTTGAGAAACTGTTACAAGCAGTAAATCTACAACATGGGACAGCCGACTTTACTTCGCCTCTGAAGGAAAGCGCATGCAGGATTTTTTCGCCCTTATCAATCCACGGATTCGATCGGATTTGAATCCGCGAACTTGGGTATGACGGTCTGATACGCTAACAGTTACATAACCGAAGCGGCAAAGCCTTTCCTTGTCGGCCCCCTGGCCGAGATCGCTAAAGCAGTTGTGCCGTAGTGATCTCGGACTGCGGAGTCGCGGGTTCGAGCCTCGAGCATGGTTGTCGGTGTTTGTCCTTTCACCCCCTATCATCACTACATCGTTTTATCATACCATAACGTTAAGTCCAATAGTGGTGCGGCTAATGACGCGACCTTAAACAACTTCCCTTCCTTGCACTGCACCTCCCGGCACCTTTTGCATCTTTTCAGCCCTCCCGTATCGCTACTCGTAATCCGCAACGCCCAGACGCATTGCTGGCTGCATTAAACTTGCATATTCATACTTTTTACTTTCTCGCAGTTACTTTGAAAGAAGAGAATGTATTCTAATCGTGTGCTGGAAAACAGCGAGATTTCCGCAGAAAAACAATTCTTCTCCTGTGCAACCCTATTTTTCATTTCAGGTTATGCACTTTGAAAAATTGTTTATTCGTGATGAAATACGTTGTAAAAGAAACTTATAAGATGAATTTCATGATTCTAGCTTGAGTATTTTTGGTTCTGGGTTGGTGTATTAAGTCAGTCGTTCAGTCAGTTTCTTCTTTAAGGCATAAGTAGATTTTGATTAGTACAAACATTCCTAGCTTCGTAAATAACCATTTTAAAAGTGGAAATGGCTTCTCACTGGGACTCAACTTTAAACGACCAGGCTCTAATCTGTGCGTTACAATATACTCATATAGGTAGAAAAAATATACGAGTATATGCACAGAAAGAAACAGGAGAGATAAACTTTCAAACAAAATATTATCATGTTACAACTTAAACAAAACTTGAGTTACGTAAGTGAAAGGGGTAAGAGAAAATACTGTTTTGGAGATCTGGGATGCACCGTTTTTAGTTGTGTTGGCGTTTTCACGAACAGTTAAGTTGTAGGTTTCATGTGCATCTGCATACTTTGATGACATTTTCTACAAAATTAAAATTTCTTAACTCTGTGTCATACACATTTGGGGAGTCATGTCCTCTTCGGCAATATCATTTTCCAACGCATATTCTTCAATAAGCAGCTTAAAATAATCTCACGATGTGCATTTTGAGATTATTTGTACATATCCAATAAATTCCGATTTTTAAGTAAAATTGACTTTTTTGTTGTATATATGGTCTGCAATGTGCTTGGCAATGCCGGATTTTCATATTTAAATAACATTCAAACAGAATTCGTGGCCTTGGCCACATTGCTCCCTCTGGTAGGTGCACGAACACTCATGGGTCGACCTGTCCACAGGCTTGCTAAAAACGTGTAGGAAGTGTTGCTTACCATTCAGGGGCGTCATATCAAAAAGGCACTTCTGTAACTGTTTTAAGAGATTTTCTATCATAAGTTCATTAGCAAAAAATATTTAATACACACCCCACAAGCTCTATAATAGGCTTGTTCAACTGTCTCCAGCGAGCGCGAGCTATCACTCGCTGCTCCCCTCGCGAATTGAACCAGGAGTTATTGTGGGGGGAGGAACGCTTTTTAAGGGGACAGGGGCGAGTGAGTAGGCAGGCTCCCAAAGAAAGGATACGTGAATTAAGCTAATAGGGATAATAGAACCGTTTGGCTCACGCTTCATGCTCCGCGAGTCAATGACAAATTGCCGGTGATCCATATAGTTGAGACATTTCCCAATAACGTACTAATTCCAAATACCTCTTCTTTCTTTCTGCCTCTAATATATATGTGTGGGTGTGTGTGTATGTGTGTGCGTGCGCGCGTGCGCGTGCGTGAGAAAAGGTTGAAAATCGTACTGGGTTAACTGGACTCTGACCTTCATGAACCAGCGGTCTGGAGGCGCGTCGGGGTTGAGGATGTCTCCTCGGTGGTTGGTCATGCCAGGAGGCTCAGGCTCCGGTCGCGGCATCCACTCTGGCCACTTGCGCCTCCGCTTGGCCTGGGCCGGTACAACAGAGCAGAACAAAATGGTACCTCATACATTTGTACTTCTTTAGTAGTGTAAATTCTGGTTTGCGCTAGCGAAAAGACAGAAAAGTAGTGTGAACTCATCTGCAAAAGATCTACAGAAAGTACCAACTATTAATTTTTCTCTACCGCTTACGTAGTAGAGAGAATGTAATGTAATACTATGCAAGAAAACGGCGAATTTTCGGCAGAAAAACTTTTATTATAGGGCCCCGATAACGAAAAAGTGGATAAATCCAGTTGCTAAATTTAGAAAAAAATTTTCTCTAACATTTGGTGTAGCCAGAATCTATGATTTGTGAGTTCTTCATACCGAAATATCGACTAGCATAGACTACAATCCCACTCTCAATCTTGGTCTACCAGGGGGACAAGCCCCCGGGGTGGGCCCCTAGGCGTTAGCCTTTATCCTCATCCACCGCAGACGCACAAGCTGGTAACCGGATCCGACCGGACGGCAACCTTCCCATATTATGCTTGGATAGAGCTCTGAGGGCCTTGCAAGCTCAGAGCTCCTATCTATCCGGGCTAGTACCGGAATCAATATTTCCTGTATGACAACGCGCCACTCACATGCGCCGGGACACCAAGTCCCTCCTCTTTGCCCAGAGTATTGGCCCACTGCCACGACGAAGCCAAGAGCCCAACTTGGGACCATCCGAACTATGGTCCGGACGGCTCGGGGCCCTCATCCCGTCCCTCCACTGCCTACACCTTTAGGCTACCGACCTGGGATGGAGCCGTAACCAAGGCAATCTGACGATAGGTCATTTCCCGCCGGACTTTTAAAATGATTCCAGAGATCCGAGGGCCTCCTTCACCCAATCCTGACTAAAGGTCGACGCGCCTGGGACCCGGCTGGTGGGTTGCCGGGTTGAACCGACAATCAGGAGCTTAGCGTTCTTGTCTACTCACTGCTTCCACCTTGAGACTAACGGTGAGTGCCACCGTGAAACTTAGGGTCCGGGTGATCTGTCTGCAACTCTTCACCAAAGATCCCTACGTGGTCACGATCTCCCCCCCCCTGCTAGGACCGAAATATCGACTGACGGCAAAATGTCTATCCGTTCGTCTGTCCGTCCGTCCGTCTGGATGTCTGTGAACAACGCCAGCGGCTAACTCGTTGAGCAGATTTTTTCTAAAATTGATATTCCCCTAATCAAACTGATTAGTGTCGCGGCCCCTCTAATTTGAAACCGAAATTCTAATTCTGGGGGTAATTTACATGAAGCTCCTGGGACATTTTCAAAATTTTGAAAAAAATTGCTCTGTTTTTGATTAAGCTTTGCTATTGAATAATCTGAAGTATGTTTAACAGAATGCTACAGATCTCATGTTTGTTAAAAACCCTGATTCTTCGAAAATCGCAAAAGTTCAAACTTTTTCGACGTCTTTTTTATAACTAAAATATTAAAGATAGAGATTTTTCCCTTAATAAAATCTGTTTCTTAAAGATAGATTTTGAAATAAGGTCACGTACAACTTTTCGAAAATTTGAGTTTTACAAAAATTATGACTGAGAATTCGGAGGGAAATTGCAGTATAAATAGTATTACATAAGCATTATTAAGTGCGAGAGAGTTTGTGCTGTTAAACACTACTAGCTTATTTGCTAAAACCATTCGGAAACTTAGAAGAGAGCACTTCATTCAATCCTTTTTTTAAAATAGAGTCAGCGGTCTCACTTCTATTCCTGCGACAATTACCGCAACAGTTCTCGCGTGCAAACCGCCGCCAAGCGTCCCGACAGCAAGTAACAACGGTCGCTTTTTCAACTCTTTAACCGTCAATCCATTCGAGAAATTTCCAAATTATCTCAAACATCAAACGCCTACCATGAACCTAACAGTAACGCAATCGCACAAAACCAAATTACTTTGCTAAAATCTAGGTCTGTGGTTGCCAACTCAATGCTCTGTGACGTCACGAAATCTGCTATCTTGCTCCAGGTCGACCCGCCGAGCAAAGGCCAGAGCTCGACGCGGCGGCAAGCGCACAGTGTTCCAGTGATGGTACGAAAGTGGGGGGGGGAAAGGTTCGCTTGGAAAATCGATAATTATATTTTTAATTGGTGATTATTATTTAAAATGTTTATGATTCAATAACAATATGAAGGATTATATAATAGTACATACATTATAACATAACTCAAAACAATATCCGTCTCTTTACAATATCTCTCTCAGCCCTGTAATTCCACTTCCATTTTTCTATTAGATAATATATTTGGAAAATACTGTTTCCACATTGTAGGACAATAATATTTTATACACTAGTATATAATATGAAGAAGTAGTTCGTTCTGAAACAATAATTAATGTTAACAAATAGGTACCCGATAGGCATCACGTGAGAGAATTTGGATCCCCAGGCTTGAATTTTTTTAATGTACAGTTTTGTATGAGAATGTTGTAAATCCTCGTGATTTTCAGTATATTTTCCATAATATTCAATCTGCAAATTACTTTTTCCATGATTGCGAGCTATGTCAATTCTCAGAATTTATTTTAATCTCCCAGATTTCTCTGGGTGACAAAGCTACGTAATGCATCTGTAGGTTAGGCTTTATAACATACTGCAGTTCTTTTGAACACACTAAACACTTCGCCATTGTTCCAGTATCTACATAAGGATATCTTTCTTTCCTAACAGAAAGAAAATTGACGGATGTAGATGGTTTCCCTCTCATGTTGCCTGAAACACCGACAAAGGCCCACTGCTGAGGTTTCGGTGCCGTCTGCCCCTCCTTCCCTCCCCCATTCGCTCACTCCGCTTCTCCGACCGCCTTATCTTGGAGGGGAAACAGTGCTCCGACGTCATTCCTTGTCCAGTTGACAATGTATTGTATTATGTTGCATTGTATTATATGCTTTAGATCTTAAAATTAATCTTAAGTTATCTTATATAAGGTAACGAATTACTACGAATTACCATCAATACTCAATTCAACATAAAGTGAAGATATTCATCCCGGAAATATTTTATGATTTAGGATTAAAATTCCTTTGTGCGTTTTAGACCGTACACAATTAGGAATGTTTTCTTCAAACTGAAAAATGCAATTCATATCAGTTTACTTCTGTGCACACACACTCTTAAAAGAGTCTGGGACGCACCTAAATGGTCACATGCAGACCATTAAGACGTCCAATTTAAATATCTTTTTAATATATTAGGATGCTGTTGTCAATAGAGTAGATTGGTATGTGTTCATTGAAAGCTGAATTTTTGTTATGTTCAAATGGAGCAAACTTTATTGACGAGTTATCGATTTATTACCTTTTTAACGATGAAATTAAACAATTTTCTGTGTAATAAGGCTGTTGAAAAAATATTTGAACGATATGAATTATGCAAATGTTGTATCAGAAGTCCTTCTGAGAGCATTCTCCTAAATCGAGGAATACAAGGAGCCCCAACTAGTGATGCGACATTAATAACAAACCATCAATGTTTCCAAACATCTATGATCAAAATTAAAACATCGATATTAATAATACATCGACCAAATAGCATCGATTTTTTAAACATCTTTGTTTTAAAGCTCGTGTAGTAACCTCAGCGTTAAATTGGTGCGCAACAAAATTTAATTTGACAGTAGCTGTGTTTATAAATTTATCATTAAAATTTACGTGAAAAAGTTTTAAAATATGCCTCTTCCTGTGCGAAATGCAAGAAAAGACAAAGGAAAAATCAGGGTATCAGGATCATTTCGGGCGAGAGATAGTTTGCTCGATGTGGTAGTATAAACCGCGCGTTCGATTGGTGTGAACACAAACTAACTGTAGTACAATCAGGTGTCATTTGATATTTTAACTTGTAGAAAATTATGATAATGGTAATTTACATCCACGAACAAAACATGGTAAACGTAAAACATCGAGCACAAAATATCGATGTTAAAAAAATCGACTTCGATACATCGATGTTTAAAATATTGATGTTTTTATGTAAACATCGATGTTTTGAAAACATCGACATCGTTGACGCAACCCTGGCGCCTTGGAGCGTTGCGATGCAGTCGGTCATGGAGTCCCTAGACATAGAGAGTAGCGCATTCCTTTGCGCCGACAATTCCGTTTCATATTCAGTTGAGCAGTGCGGTATTGTGGGTGAATTCGGAACCAGCAATCTACCAAAAATCAATCATAATATACTCGAAGCTGTCTGTCTGTACTGAATGCTGCCTGGCGGGGTTATCGGATGAAAAGATATTAAAAGGCGCGGCCATTCACGTTGCGTTATCCTCTGTATCTAGGGACTTCTCGTGAGTGGCGCACCAGGTCGGGCATGCAGTTCTCCTCGTAGGGCACTTGTCGCGCCGGCAGCCAGCGCATCGTGTCCACGTAGACGCAGGGCAGGTCGGAGCGCACCTCCAGGCAGCGGCCGCTGCGCTCGTGGTGCAGGCTGCGCCAGCGCAGGCAGAGCACTCGTTTGTGCAGGGAGTCCCACCCACGATGTAAGATACATAGGTGTGTTCACTCCCAGTCTAAAACTGAAGCTTATGTGAGGCTAGTTCTCACAGTTCTCGCATTTAAGCGCTGCGATCTTTGGGTCTCAGTTGCACGGTCGACAGCTCTATGGCCAGCTGATTTCTAATTTCAAGTTAGTGATTTCTCGTTTCGCAGGTGGAATTGGTAAAGGTCTAGAACGAACAGTTATGAATATGGGTAGGAAATGTTTTGTAAAACTGTGTAATAGCTACAGTTTAAGATGTCACCTTAAGATGTATATCTTACACCGTGACCCAAACCGATCTTGAGCACCTTACGGTACAAGAGAGGAACTAGCCTCAAACTGGCTTCAGAAAATTTGCCCCAAAGGCGGCTAGTTGACACATCCTATGTATCTTAACGTAGGTCCCACGAACTATGGGCCACCCCAATAACTTCTAAACGGCTCCCAGTATCGAAATACAGTTTTATCTCAATAATGCGGGATCATGGGGCAAGTTATATGCCGTCGAGATATTTTTTGAAATATTTTTATTATTCAACAAATTTAATCGTCTTTGATTTCTTAAATGGAACCATGTGTTTTCTCACTAGCAAGTAGATCATAAATAAACGAATGCAATGTAATAACACTTGTTAATGTTTCGATGGTACTTTTGAGCATAAAATTATACTTCTGACATGCTATTTTAAATTAAATATACGAGATTTTCTGTAGCAACCCTTACAACTGCAAAGATCGCCTTCGCGGCGCCGGCACTTTTGCGGTTAGAGAGAGAGGCCGCGAAGGTCACCTTCCCCAAAAGTGATAGTTGCGACGACTGCTACAGGAAAAATTGCTCGTTTAATTAAAAATCTCATGTCAGAACGTATAATTTTATAGTCAAAATACTATCAAAATATTAACATATGTTACATCATTGCATTCCTATTTTTATGATTCTATCTATTGCTAATGAGAAAAAATATATGGTTCCATTAAAAAATCAAAGATGATTAAATTGTTCGAAAACAAAAACATTTCAAACAATATCTCTACACCATATCACTTGCTCCATGATTCCGCATTGTTGAGCAAAAACTGTATTTCGATATCGGGAACCCTTTAGAATTTTAGTGGGTGGTCCAAACTTGGTGGGACACCTGTAAACATTTGGAAAACGTGCAATTAAACACATGAGGTGCTTTGTCAAAATATTGAATAAATTACTGCGTATCGTGAATTTATCGATACCTTTTCAAATCACACTTCGGCAATGCCAATGATAATCAGACTTAAAGGATGTTCTGAAGCGGAGAGATTAGTTTTCATAGGAATGACGTTTTGAGAAAAACAATTCCACGTGAGGCTACCAAGACTCAGAGGTTCTTGTCTTAGCACTTAAGGAAATTATATTTCGACGATTTGGTTTAAATTTAGATCTCATTCGCCTGGAGCGTAAGTGTAACAAGTTACGATAGCAAGAAAATAGAAATGCAGTGAAACTTGATTAAGTTTCACTTCTCCCTATAGCTCGTCATACACAGTTTTAAACTGTTTTTGACGTAAATAAATAAATAAAAGTTGTATTTTATTATTCTATACTTACTGACTGAGACTTTTACACAATAACAGTCGGTAACAAGACAGTTAACATTGTGTATTCTATAACACATTGGACTATAAACCTGTATTTATTGCACCTACTAACGAATTTTCGACAAATCAAAACACGCATCAATTTATTCTAAACTGATATTGTCACTATTCAAGGCATTTGAAGACAGAAGTTGCACATAGGCAAGCTTGTAAGGTCATCAGTTATTCTTAAGTTCAAAATTACTATTATTTTGTTCCTAATTGGTATTTAGACAAATTTGGTTCCAGACCAGCATGCTATTGTTCTTCAAATCGGGCTCATCAAACAACCCCCAATGGCCACAAGGTTTAAAAATTTAAATTTTTATAATATTATTATTTGTCACATGAGTATAAGTTTGTAAATATGTCTGCTATTTAATATTGATAAAAATGTTTCAATGAGATTGGGAAGATTCCAGAAATTTTGTACAAAGTTTTAAAGTTATAAAGTGAAGTTACTCTATTTTAATGTCCTTGTAATAAATACAGTATTAATAACTAAAACATTCTATTGTAAGTTAGCACATATCACCTGGTTACATATAATGGAGTACGATCAGGAGGTACTGAAACTGCTGATCACGAATTCAACATTGGGCTAAGATGAAAGAAAAAGAAACCCTTCTTGAAGAGTACCTATCTGTGCAGTTGCGTATTGGCAAACCTACGTGGTAAAAGCGTATTGCAGGCACGTTGCACGCAAACATTAACAGTATTAAGCATGTTGGGAGGAAGTTCCTCCGATTGAGGATTCTTAGGCCCGATTTGCAAGCTTAATTTTGACTAACGATTTCGGAGATATAGCGAACACGCTTACACAGAGTGTCGCTTCTGAGTTTACGGAAGTCACGCTGCGCATGCGCACAATTGCTAAAAGCCCGGATTCGTCCATCAAAAGGAAGCGTGGAAATCAGGTCTTAAAAGAAATGTACTTCTCCACCAAGCATACGCTGTTTTCTGTCTAACAATTGAGGTGATTGGAACCAGAGTAAGTCATCGTCATCATAATCTCAACCTCAGGGAAAGCTCACGCTATCACCTGATAATGAGATGGTCTCTCACGTGGCCCGGGCCTGTCTGGTGGTTGCCTTTCGATTCTACTGATAAATTTACATTTGGACTACTCCCTGTTTCAGGAGAAAAGATGGCTCAGTGCATCAACCTGATGTCACTGCAGTCCGTCTGACCGGGAAGTCCTAGGTTCGAGTCCCGACGACGGCAGGATTTTCGACACTAGCTTGTCAGCTAGCTCGAGTTCAGTCGCTATCTGGAGTAGAATTATAGCGGCCGGCTCCTCTGATCGGTAGTTTTCCATGGTTTCTCCAATCAACACCAGGTGAATGCCGGAGCAGTACCCTAATAAACGGGCCAAGGACCGCGCGCGATCTTTCCTTCCTCTTCCTGGTTCTAACCTCTCCTCTTATACACACACACACACACACACTAACATGCACTACACTACCACACATGCCGGGAGACCGGTCGGGAGCTTACAGCTTGTCCCGGCTGGGGCGGTGCCCCGCTGGTGGGAGATACTTGGTTGAGGGGAAAACCCCACTAGTCGACGGTAGGTCGGCGCCAGATCTCGCCATCCAGCGGGGAAAAGATCATCGCCACCTCCCGAGAAAAAAACACGCTCTACACTTCCGGGATTAATGACCTAAGTAGTTGACGTGCCCATAAACACGAATCAATCAATCAGGAGAAATTGACATAGCCTGATAAAATTCATAGTAGGGCCATTCTGGTTCTAACCACCTCATTTGCTCAGGTGAATCCGCTGCCGTGCTCACCGGGTGACGAAGTGCGGCCCGTGCTCCAAGGCCTCCGTGTACGCCATGATGTGGTTGAGGCCCCCGCGGGGCACCAGCGAGTGCACCTTGTTGAGCAGGCGGCGCGTGCGGAAGTCCAAGGTGGTGCCCTCCACGGGCCACACCTCGCCTGCGAATGCAACGCTTTCTCCGGAGCAGGGCGCCAAGGTGTCGGACGCACAGCATAGGGTGATATTTCATTTAACATGAATTGGGGAAATGAAGTCGTAGGCTTCCGCGGCCCGAGTAATGTGGATAATCTTGGCTGTCCGGGTGACGCCGTGTCAAAGGCTGAGTTGCCGACGCTTCGATCATCTTATCGTGGTCTTCCTTAGGGCTGGTCTGCCCTTGGCTATCCGGGTGACGCCGTGTCGAAGGCTGTGTTGCTGACGTTTCGACTTATCGTGGTTCTCCTCAGGGCTGGTCTACCCTTGGCTGTCCGGGTGACGCCGCGTCAAAGGCTGAGTTGCCGACCGACCATGGTCAAAAGATGGTCGACAAGGTGGTCGAAACGTCGGCAACTCAGCCTTCGACGCGGCGTTATCCGGACAGCCAAGATCATCCCCATGAATTGGAGAAGTACAATTTTGCAAGGACGATTTCAGAAATTATCGAGGAAGTTTCATTTTTAAAAGTTAAAGGAAGACCACTTTAAAAAATTAAGACAAATTTTACTATAAAAATGGTAATAACTATGTATTTTACATATTACTTTAACTTTCTGAATCCTAACTTACAAGTAGTTTAAAAATAAATGATGAGGAATGACAATTAAAATACAATCTACACTATTTTCAATCCGAAATAATTTGAATATGACGCTTCAATACTGTTTTTTAAATCTGTTAATTTTAATTGAAAGTTTGACTTTCGTAGGCTCTCCTGGAGTCGCTCGCAACTTTTAAATATGTTTTACATATTTAATCTATTTTATCTATAGACATTATACTTTATATCTAGTACATTTATATTACATTTACATTATCGTATTACATTTCTCAAAGCAGAGCCAGGGCAAAACTCACCTGTTGGATAACCATTCATGTCCATTACAAAATATTTTGTGGCATTAATGGCCAAGTTATGCTGCATTAATCCCCGTTTGCCTGATGCCTGTTGAAAATAGGGAAAATATTAATGTAATAGGCAATATATGATAATGGAAGCATAGGATGTCAGCTACTCAAAATTGTTTAAGGCATTTGAATAAGAATCCTATACTAGCGGGAGAGAAAATAAAGAGGCGAAGCGAGTTGGAAGGCAGCAGTAGGAAGGGGACGTATTATAAGTGATCACAATAATGTTGTAGAAGTATGGGCGTGTTATATAATAGGAAGAGCGAATGTTCGGTTTGGGAGAAAAGCGAATATCCGAAATAAACTGCAGTTGAAGTATTGTAAGTGATATGAGGACAGCTCTTGGCAAGTACAGTTGCCGACACATAAAATGGGATCGAATGGCTTGCATGACGACGCGATGGAGACTATCCTCGCCCCCCTATGCCTTTTATGCCAATACTCTCAATCATTCGGATAAACACGCGTATCATAGAGAACGTTCAAACTAGAGATCATGATTGCGGGAAATCTAGCCTATCAGCTTCTCAGTCGTTGGCAGTTGGTTCCGAATGTTCTTTTATAATAGTTAACTATGAAAGAACCAGATGGCGTTGTCCTCCGTACAGTGTGCCAGAATGCGCGGAAAGACGGGCACTTCTGAATTTGGCCGTTACCCATTTTGTGTCAGCAACTGTACAAGAGGTGCGTAACTAGTGATGCTACAGAATGGCACAGACTGTCTCATTTTAGTTTTCTATTTCCTTTGGTCTCGGCTAGCTATTCAGACTTGACACATTCTCTTGCTAGCTGACAGCTATCGCCACCCAAACTACATTTTTTTGACATTTTCTTAATTTTTCGGTTTCCTAATAGTAGAACGGAAATATTATTTTAAGAATATTAAAGAACAGTAAAACCTCGCCACAAATGACAATTTTCTTTGAAAAATTTGGAGCCGATTTTAAGAAAATGGCGTTTAAGTGATGGTGTAAATGCGAAAATTGAAGCTGTTTTTCACAGGAATCTTTTGTGATTTCGAAAAACTTCATTAGAAGTCATTTGAAACAATTTAACTCACAAATACAATAGCGTTTACAAATTGCTGGAAACATGCATATTAATGGTGTGAAAGATCTGTCAAAAAATTACATTTGTGTAATTTTGGAAAAAAAAATACCCCAAGAAAACTTTACTTCATTTTAAAGAGTTACTACATTTTAAAGAGTATTCATAAAGTTTGAAGAAAAAAATTGTAGCCATTTATGAGAAAATGGAGTTTGAGCGTTTCTGAAAATGTTGAATTTCGAGATAGTTTTCACAGAGCACGTCTACGTTGTCATCAGACCAATCACAAGGAAAAAGAAGTGGCGACTACCTGTGGCCGGGATGAACCATAGTGGCGGCCACAAGTGGTCGCGACTAATCGCATATTAGTGAAACCCAGCGACTTGTGCGACTAGCCGCTGCCACTAATGGCCCAGAGTGCGCCCGGTCTAAATGCATCGAACGGCAGAAGAGGAGGGGGGTGTGGCCCACGTTGAAGGCGAGATTGAAGTTTCGCATCAGACAAATCAGTGAGAAAACTAAGTGGCGACGTGTGGCCGGGATGAGCCACAGTGGCGGTCACAAGTAATCGCGACTAGTCGCAGATTCTGACGAGTAGTGACTGCCACTAGTGGCCGAGTGTGTCTAAATGCCGATGCATGGAGGAGGGGGCGTGGCTCACGTGTCCGGCGAGGTTGACGGGCAGCGAGTGCGCGAGGGCGACGGGCGTGGGCGCCGTGCAGGTGGCGGAGAGGCGCAGGCGCAGCTCGCAGCCGTCCACCAGCGAGTAGGCGGCCTGCGCCAGCACGCTGCACGGGTAGCCCTCCTCCAACTCCTCGCTCAGCAGGCTGAACACCACCTCGTCGTCACCCTCCACGCTGGACTCCCACACCACCTGTGCGAGGAGGAGTTGCTCAGCACCTTAGGGGAGCACCGTTTCACATCATTACATCTCGTTAATAGAAATGTCGTGCAAGAGTAATGATTTACTGCCAGAAGTTGAATAATTTCACAATGTAGGGAAAAGTTATTGGATAAACTGTTTTAACTAATAATCTTGGATAGAGGGAAAATAAAAATTGACGTTAATTTCAACAAAAATGTATTATGTTTTTCCATAAAACGTTTTACCATTTTTGCTGAGAGAAAATTCTGGAAACATAAAAGTAAACTAGTAAGTACCAACTATAAAAAATATCAATGAAATCTTGAAAATTATAAGTCTACTGTTTTCATTACTAAACTGCGCAATGCGATAACAATGAAAAATCTCAAAACGGCTAAATGCTTTAAAGTGTGATGACAAGTAGAGAATAAACGAATGTATTCTGGCAAAAAGTGAGAAAACTGCCTAATTAATTTGAGTTCAGTTCTTGCAGCTACCATCAACCATGACCATCAGAATTTGTCAGTTATATGAAAATGTTTGTCTGACCTGAGAGACTTCATCTATAAGAATCCAGTCAAAATAGTTTAATATACGTCAGTTGCTCTTCGAAACCCAGTGTCAACACAACGTTATCTTTACCATTCTTCGTTCCAAGCATTGGGTGTGTAAAAACACTTACATTATCAAAACCCCTGATTCCGCCGTTGAAATGGTCCCCACCGAGGTTCGGCAGCAACTTCAACACTTGATCCAGGCACATGCATTCGGAGTTGATGAGGCGCCCCGCCACGCGGCCCAGCACACAGCCCCAAAAGAAGTCCCGATGTTCGACGTAACCTGCAACAACACAAATAAAACTATTTGGCATGGTGTTTTTCCGGAAAAGTTTTTGTTTGACATTACTTTTAGGAAAGATTAGCGCAGGCGGAGCATTTTAGAACGTTTTCCCAAGTTTTTCGATCAGTTACGGATACATCAACACCTATTTACTTCCTTGTAGAGACTATAACTTGGGTAAAAGTTAGAACTAGAAATTTTCTTTCCTTTAATTGTAGCTTCAAAATATAATTTTTGCTACTTTTTTTCTTCTTGACGGTAAATGAATGCATGAAGTAGGTATTTCTTTATTTTTGCCCATTTGATTTAAGTAAATCTATTAACCAGAGTAAATGTACTTTCAGACTTCGTGATATAATATCTTTATCAAAAAGTATTAATTAAATTCTAATCTATTACATCGCTATCTTACGTGTCACTTTTTAATTGCAGACCGTTAATCAACACCTAAAAATACATAATTTTAAGATTTTTTGCTCTGAAGTAACATCCCACCCTCTGTTCGTTCTCAGATTCAGCCTGATGGGCCACGTTTATCCAGTCAACATAATGTCTTAATCACAAAGTATGAATCACATTGTAATTTATTATAAAGCTATCTTACAGGTCACATGTTAATTGCAGATCGTTAACCGCCAACAACCGAGCGAAGTCGGTCAGGACGTAGAGCGCTGCCTTTGCATTGGAGAGGCGCGGGCTCAATCCTAGTGCCGGCCATCCTGACTGGGATTTTCGTGGTTTCCCTCGGTCATCCAGGCGAATGTTGCGATGGTTCTACTGAAAGGCCACGACCGCGAAATCGGCATTACTAGCCGAATCCATTAACTACATGTAGTCATGGAAGTTAAGCGAGTTCGAGACATCGCAGATTTCTTGGATGACCGACTAGAAACCCCGGGGTCAAACGGCGCCGTGGCCAATTCCCCTTTATGACACATATAATGGCTAAATACAAGCACAAATACAAAATAGACAACACCCAAAAATACGTCGTTTTAAGACGTTTGGTCTGATTGATTGATTTGTGTTTCCGGCGCGTAAACTAAGTAATTTGTCCCGTAAGTGTAGTGCGTGTTTCTCTCTAGCGAGATGGCGATGATCTTTTCCCCGCTGTATGGCGAGATCTGGCGCCGACCTACCGTCGACTAGCGGGGTTTTCCCCTCAACCAGGTATCTCCCACCAGCGGGGCACCGCCCCACTCGGGACAAGCTGTAAGCTCCCAGCCGGTCTCCCGACATGTGTGGTAGTGTAGTGCATGTTTGTGTGTGTGTGTGTGTAAGAGGAGAGGAGAGGAGAGGACAAGGAAGAGGAAGGAAAGATCGCGCGCGGTCCGTGGCCCGTTTGTTAGGATACTGCTCCGGCATTCGCCTGGTGTTGGTCGGAGAAACCACGGAAAAACTATCGATTAGAGCAGCCGGCCGCTAGAATCCTCCTCCAAACAACGACTGAATTCGACCTAGCTGACAAGCCGGTGGTTTGTTCTGAAGTATCATCCCGCCCTCTGTTCGCTCGAGGGGCCTCGTCCGTACCGTCGACGGAGTCGAAGCCCAGCACGACCTCGTCGACGACGCTGTCGCGGTCGGGCTGCATGATGGAGACGACGCGCGCGCCGTACGAGCACAGCTGCACGCGCAGGCCGTCGGCGCCCACGAGCGTGTAGCGCTCGGCCACGGCGCGCCGCCCGGGCTCCTCCGTCGGCACCATGCCCATCCCGTCGCGCTGCACCACCATGGCGCCACACGCCCCCTTACGCCTACTCTTAGGCCGATGCACAGGATGCCTCCAAATCTGGGTGCGCAACTCGCATTCTCTGCCCGCGCCGTCAAATGTCGGTTACCGAAACATGAAAAAATAAATGCTTCTTTATGATGGGGAATTGGAATTCCGAGCTGTAGTGTCCCCCTTTTCAGGCGAAATTGAATTGATCTGTTTTGCGGTGTGCGTGTGACCCGACTAGGTCAATCACCCGCGCCTAATTAATGGCCCCGTTACCCCGAAACCGGCTTTCAGGTGTTAGGTATTATTACTGTTTCGTGGGTAACCAAGAAATAACAACACGATCAGGTAAAGTCATTCAGTTGAATAATTTGGAAATTATTGTAATGTAGAAGAAACACACGTAAACCAAAAAGAGACAATGAGATGAAATTTCCAAGATTTAGTAAAAAAATAGTTCCTCCAGTTCGTCTTGCAAATGTTTGCTATGTGTTTCTTAAGTTGTATGTATCAAAAACATTTAGTTTTATAATTGAACATGTAATGAAATGTCTGAGAAAGATAAATTAAAATTTTATAATTACTTAAATTTCCTTTACGTATAAACAGAAAGACCTTTATAGTAAAACTGTGTTAGGTGTATTCATTGCATCAGTTTTCATGAATGGATAAGAAATATAAAATAAAAATAAAGAGTGAAAAGATTAATGAAGATAGTTTCAATAATTTCATAACTTCACGGATTAGGCAGTAAATAAGGCCGAAGAATTATGACGATCCCACGTTAACTACTATTATTATCGTTACACAATAACTTAATTCTGAAACTTCAGTTTCAGAAGTAGAAATTTCAGAACTTTTACCACAGGAAGTGATATTTATCTTAACAATAATATGCCTTAAAAATTTCACTGTGTTTTGAGGCACATGGAGAATTAATAATGTTAGAAAAGGGGATGATTCTCTGTAACACTAGGTAATTAAAAGGAAGATTGGCATCTGGTATACAACGCATTTTTCTTTTTAAACAAATTTCTTTGGGGGTGAGCCAGCTGTTAGGGATTTCCTGCTCGGGATTTTTTTAGGAAGAATTTTTAAAACGTAGTGTAAACCTATTTCAAAAATTAAACGGTTGTTTTCAAATTATTTGGGTGCAAGTTGACGATCGGGGCCATATAAATGGAAAAAATATAAATTTGAGTGATAACCCTGTTCACAGTTAAAGCAGTGTTGTTGTTTACGAAAGGACAAACGCACGGGAGGTATAGAAAAACCGCCGAAACATAAGTTTTCGTGAAAATCTGGGAATCGATTGTTTGCAATTTAATTATATAATTTAATCTCTTGAATAGCTACAACAACTGTTATCACAAATCAGGTTAATAACCTCATAGTAGATGGGAACGGCCGATCCGGCACCCTATCAGTTTGATCTAACTCACCTGGCGGTGTATGGATCCCCAGGTCACGCATCCATTGTGTTGACGTCAGGGGCGCCGGATCGGCCTAGTGCGAGTCAATGGGAGCGCAGCAAGGACTATGGAATGACGTGAGGCCAATAGCCGACGTCACGCATCCAGTGGGGTGTCATGAGCGGGTTCACGATTGGCTTTGCCGGCCTGCTAAGTCACGCGCCTCTGTATGCCCTGTCCTGTTAAAAAAAGACCGGCGCGAGGCTATTCCAGAGTCTGGTGGGCTGGTGGGCTGAAGAAGGATTTTGAAATAACTATAGTCAAATAAAATTTCAAATACAATTTTTATTCGTATGCCCAAATTGAAAAATGCTAGGTTGTCAACAAAAAATCAGTACTACTCGTACTTAGTCGTCCGCTGTTCCAAATCAGAGTCCGAAAAACACAGCAGCTTCGACCACATTAACCAGGAGAATAACCTTTTGACAAGAGTAAAGTACGAAAGCAGAAGCGAAGCTATTACATAGGCAAAGCACGTGGAACATAAAGGCGGCGAGCGCCATCCCCTTCGCTGTTAATATTTCGTCTTCGTCAGTGGAGGGGTTATTTTCCCACCTCGCTCTGCATCAGGAATGTCCAACTTGCAATGTCTCAGGGACCATGCATGATACCCTGCGTTGCTTACTACTTCACACATGATCTTGTTCTACCAGGGGGAACAATGTCCCTGGGGTTGGTCTCTGAACGTTAGTTCTTACTCTAATCCCCCGACGGCACACAAGTACGGGCACAGGCTGGTAACCGAATCTGGCCGGTACCCAGTTTGCCCTCACGGCAACCTCCCCATAAAATGCCTGGGTAATGGGCCGCTCTGCCAGCTCAGAGCTACTAGCTATTCGGAATAGTACCGAAGACAAAACAATGCGCCATTCACATGCGCCGGGAACAAGTTCCTCCTCTTGCCCAGAGTGTCGAGCCACTGCCACGACGAAGCCAAGAGCCCAACTGGGCGCCACCCGATCTAAGGTCCGAGCTAACGACGTAGGTATCGCCGGAACCTGGGCAACCTGACGGTCTCAGAGCTCCGTCGGACTTCTGTACGTGAATTCCAAAGCATCCTGAAGGATCTCCTTCACCCAATCCTGCCCAAAGGTCGACGTGCCAGGGGCCCAACTGGTGGGTTGCCGGGTTGAGCGGGACAACCAGGAGCTTAGCGTCGCCTCCTCACTGCCACCACCTTGAAGTTAATGACTTGAGTGCCTCCATGAAACTAATGGTGCGGGTGGGCGCCTGCATCCCTCCACCAGAGATTTTGCCCATCTATGTAGACAAGATTACCCCCTTTCGGGTAATCCTACACCTAACTTCCTCGTATTGTTGATCTCGGCAGTTTGCCCCGACCGTGCTCTGAAACGGGGGAATGGAACCATGCGTGATATCAGGCCTAACGTGCATAACGCAGGGAAACACGTTGGGATTATCTTGAATTTCTGAATTTGCTAGAAAAAAATGTAAATTTAAACTTAACATATTTTTACATTAATGGGGGGGCGTTGACCCCGACAGAACACGCACAATGTTCTCGTCCGATGCACGTGACCCTCATTTTCGACTAATTGATTTGAATTGAATTAATGCCTTATTTTACGTGGCGAGACTCAGGCTGTCAAAGAATAAAAAAAACTTTAACAATTTGACAAAACTCTTGCATTGCTATGAAAACCCAAAATGCAAGGTACACTGACTAGGCGAGGCTACCTGACTGATACAGTAAGAAAAATTAAATTATTGTAAACATTGCAGAATGTATTGTAGCCTACGAGGCACATATCCCTAGATTTTTCAAACCAGACTACTCTTACAGTACCACAACTCCTCCTTTTTACACTGCTGTCTAGTAGAGGGTCTAAATGGACATAGAAGAAATGCCCTTCGCTGACGGGAATGCTTCACGCCAAAGTTTTTGAGCATTCCCGTATGGAGCGATAAGCTGCCCACCGCACGCCCCGTTCCGTCGTGGCCCAGCAGCACCACCCAGCACTCTGCCCGCTAGCCACGCCAGCTCTGACCACCGCCCCGAGAATGACACCGGGCGCATGGCAGGGGGGTGGCTAGCCGGCCGGCCGGGGGAGGGGCGGACGGTCGGAGGCGGGGGGAGATAAGGGCGGCGACGGTGGTGGAGGATGGTGGCAGCGGCGCCGGCCCCGGCGGCAACGTCGGCGGCGGTGGCGGTGACGGTGACGGTGACGGTGGTGATGTCGACGTGACGTCAGCGGTGTCGGCGGCGTGGGTGAAGCCGCGCGGCGGAAGAAGACGCCCCATGCATATAGGCGCGGGGAACAATGATTAATTAATTTCTCAATTAATTAATTAATTAATTTTTTAAGTGGGACGCGCGAATTTTTGAGTTGGCGCCCCCATAACACACTGGTGCAGCATGGAACTCCCGTAATTTGGCGGGAGTGGGACAAAGAGTGCCCAGGTGGGCGGAAGTCACTGGAACATTGTCCGCGCCGAGAAAAATATGCTAACACAGGCCATGAGGCCAGCTCTTCCGTCTGACCACGCAAATTTCGCTATGCTCTTTTCACTAACTTGCGGAGAAAGAAGGTATTCCTTGGGCGACGAAACAGGCGATTTTTAATTTAGCTCAGAAGCGTCATTTAGCCTTGAGGATCTTTTACATGCAGTAAATCTACTAACTTGGCTTTACAGCCGGCTTTACTTCCCTTCGGAAGGAAGGCGTACGAAGGATTTTTTCGCCCTTAAAAATCCATAGCTTCGATTGGGTTTGAACCCGCGAACGGGTATAACAGTCCTATACGCTAACCGCTACACCACCGCCGCCACGAAATAACTTTTCTTGGGCGGCAGTAAATGGCACATCGTGCACCGCCGCTGCCCTTCTTCTCCGCAGAAGAGGGGTAGCTGCCCCACCCGGCTGGCAGGTGACTCCAATGTACCAATTTCGTGCCAGGTGGTGACGTGGGGTAGAGAAAAAGTTAGATAAATTGGTTTAAAATCCATATTTTATTTTTATTTTGTGCGTGAAACATTCGTTTTGACGGCAGACACGCCACTACAGCCTTGCAAAGCCGATCATGCAACTCCTCACGTCACCATCACTCACGTCACTCCAGAGGCCAAAGAGAGAATAGGCCACGAGAGAGCCTGGTGCTGCACACCCATTGGCGCACACTAGACCGATCCGGCACTCTTGACGTCACCACACCGCATACGTGATGTCAATACAGTGTGTGTGTGTGTGTGTGTGTGGAGATCCATACGTCGCAGATATATAAGAGGAAAGGACAGACTGACAGGATGCCGGATCGGCCGTTACCATCTACCCATCTCAAATTTTCCCTTTTTGTACTTCTTAAACCAATTCTGAGATGATCCGTTGTTTTGCTTCTAAACACTAAATGTAGCTTTTCTCCCTCCTAAAATTTACACGCACTTTTTATAGCTTTTTACGTTAAACAATTAATAATTAAACTTATTATTAATTATAAACTCAAAATGACAGCAAAACGAACTGCCCATGACCGTACACAGCAGAAACAGAGGACACGAATAAAGTTGATCCAGTTTGTTTTATATTAGCTCTTAGATAATAATTTTCTTAATTTCACCATTCTAAAATCCTTGACATCAATTTTCAGTTCACCAGTGTAACTGAGTTGAGCACTGATTTGAAATGTTAATATTAACATTTATCGTGACTGATGAGCACCAAAAATTGGACTTGGGAAATTAGGCAGGATTAAATTTTCATTGTGTTTGAGATTGTATATGTGATTATATTGTTCCCAAAACTTATCTTTTAAACATGAATTAAATTCGTGTATTCTTCACTTTTGGTCACATTATTAATTTTATTTTAATGTTTTTTGTAAAAAATATGAAATTAAATGTTGTTAACTGCATTTTATATTTTCTTGTAAATCTTATCCTTTTACCTATTCGTAACAAAAGTGAGGATCTATTTAGACCTTTAATCCAAGTCTGTAACTGACACTGACGAAATTATCTGAATCAGGCCCCGCAATGGAAATGACGCTATTGATGTTGACATGTAACAAAAATTATGTAAATACTGTTGTTATCCGCATTTCATACATTCTTTTTAACCTTATTTACCTTTTCTTATCACAATTGGTGTAACTCATTTTTTGGTCTTATATCAAGTCTACATTTGGAAAAATTACAAGAGAGTCAATATTAATAATACCGATGTTGAAGACATTGGGTCACTGAATGGAAATGACAATATTGTTGATAAGTAGCAAAAAATATGAAAATATAGTAAACTGCATTTCATATTTCCTCATACCCTTGCGATGTTCTTAAAACAAGGGGTGTATCCTTTTTGGGCCCTTGTACCAGGCCTAAAACTCGAAGAAATTAATGAGTAGTGTAAAAATGATATAAACCACACCCTTCTAAACACTCATATACTCGGAAGATCTTAGAAAGCTAACTAAATACCTACTTCAATAGCTTTGACGATAACTAATCAAGACCACTAACTTCTGAAACAAATAGTATTTGATCCCGCCCCACGATTGGCAAATTGATTTTCAAATTTCAATATTTTAAATGCATCTTGTTCAGTTCACGTTCGTTCTTTATTTTTTCCTCTTTTTAGATCAGGTATCAGAGGATTGTTATAGGTTGCTGAACGGTTGTCACCGCAGCTTTACGCTACGTAGATCAGCCACCTCCACACCTTCGTTATTCGGCGAATAGCCAGCCATCACTCGCCGAATCCCGAGTAGTGTGGATGAGTTGCTTGCTATTCGCCGAGAGACGAAAATACGGTGCTTGCCCTACCCACGCGTGTCGGTCTTTTGGGCACATCAGCTGGAAGCGAACATACGCCAAACACATCAGCTGGTTGGGATTGGGGAAGCAGTAGCTCGCTGCTTGGCGAATGCCGAATGTGTGGAGCCGTATTCTTGTAAATGTTTATAATTATTATCAATAAACATACACTTTTCGAAAAATATATGTGAAAAAGTTTATTTGTAAATCGTTGTAAATCTTCAGCTTTTCGATTGGCTTCCGCGACGGCGCTGGTCACTGAGAGAACAAATCCTTTCCCTGAAGATGTTTCCTCCAAGGCGTCGACATACCCGGAAAACCTGGAAAAGTCAGTTCATTTTCGGTACAGTAAAGTACAAATTAAATCAGTATATTACATGTGAAATTGTAGAGAGATTATATAAAAATATTGTTCATTTGCGAATCAATATAAATATATAAATATCTAATATAAAATTATCTATTCTGAAACCAGGGGTGATTTATTGAAATAAGGTTCCCGAGTATTGATTTTTGAAGTTTGGGATTGAAATTACCCGACCTCAACGTTTAGCTATGCTTAACTTAATTTCCACGTCACGTGTATCTGGCGAGGTCATTTTTCAAATAAAAAATGTTGACAATGAATAATTTTAATATTTTAATAACGAATGGAAAATTCGCAAGATAACTTGACACCCAAACTGACGTCCAAATTGACAACAAAACTTGTTAAATAACTTATAAAAGTACCAACAAATAGGCATTACCAACGTCTGAAAACTACAACTTTTCGCTTCCGAGTAATAGAAAAATTATATCTATCGAACTTCCAATTTGATTTTTTAATATTGCTAAGAAAATAGTAACCCCAACCCATAGCTCACCTCCTACCACAACTATCAAAAGAGTAGGTCGAGAAAACGTTCACATAGTGAAATTATATTTATATCTAGAAGCGAAATGAGACACCTCGTCATTTGCTCCTGATCCATTGAGCAACACATGACCCAACGCAGACCTGGGAATGCCGGGAGGTGAGCTGGCGGTACGCAGAGCGGCCCATGGACGGCGCGGCGCTACGTAGTACATTCTCTGCATCTGCCAGACAGCGGCGACTGATGCAGGAAACATGCGCACGCTCGATGTGCACCACGGCCTTCACGTTGGCAGGCGCAATGCTGCTACATGCACCATGGTGGATGAAGGGCAAGTCAGCTTCTTCACTTTCCTACAATTTGAAATTTCCTACTTTTCTCCATGAATATTCCACAACTATTTATTCCACAAACAAAAAAAAGTCCCAAGAGATCACTACTTTAAATTGTTGGGTGATGAGGTGAAACTGCCGTCTGATATTTTCAGCAAAATACACACTTGGGTGAAACGTAATTCCATGGGATGCGGTGAACGAAGTTACATATTCATTTGTGGAACTAAAGCTATTTTGCTTACAATCTTTGCTACGCCGCTTGGAGAACTAAAATGCCTCAAGTGTCAGAATCTTATGTTTTTACGGGTCATTTAATGACGCCTATTTACTCGAAATATTTAATATTCTTTCTCTTTTACTCCACAAAGTAATGGAGATTATTCTATTTGATTATATTATAGTGAAGAGAGGGCGAAGTAATCAGTAGTTAGTTGAAAATGAACTGTTCCGTCCAATGTATCTAATTCATTTCACACAAAATGATTATTGTTTTTAATAAGCCCTGAGAAAAAAAAACAACTTCAAATCCAGCTTAATGAATAAAAGCTCTTCAACGTTCGGCATCCTTCTTTTATGCGGGCCATTCAACGACATCAATTCACATTCAGTAATTTTTCGAGTTAATCCAGAAACTCGTGGATATTATTCTATTTTAATGCCTCGCAGTGGCTTTAGAGCGAAGTCAGCAGTAGGTGTTTAAATTTGTTTTTCTCCTTCCAATGCTTTTATTTCATTTCCAATATTTTTTAGTTTTATAAAATGTAGTGTGAAGCCAAATGTCAACACGGTATTTTCTTTAAGAAATTTATATCGTGCAGAGGGAAGTAGAACGCAATTGCCCGTCGGTAGCTTACCATATTAAGAGCAGTCCAACGACGAACATTACACTTTTCTGCGCCGTTTAATCCATGAAAAACATTCCACACAATTTGACAATGAAAACAAAAAATCCTTTCCAATTGTCCATGCATTTATATCCTGCAGAGGGAAGTAGAACGCAATTGCCCGTCGGCAGATTACCTTAATAAGTGCAGTCCAATGACGGGCATTATATTTTTCTGTGACGTTTAATCCATGGAAATCTTTCCACACAACTAGACAATCAAATCAAAAGATCATTTTCGATTGTCCATGAATTTAGATCCTGCAGAAGGACATAGAACGCCATTGCCCGTCGGCAGCTTACCTTATTAAGAGCAGTCCAACAAGGGGCATTACAAATTTATGTGCCCTTTCATCCATGAAAATCATTCTACACAACTTGAATATAAAATCAAAAAAAAATCTTTCACATTGTACATGAATTAATATCCTGGAGAGGGAAGTAGAGAGCAGTCGCCTGTCGGCAGCATACCTTATTAAGTGTAAGTCCAAGGACAGGCATTACACTTTTCTGTGCCGTTCCATCCATGAAAATCATTCAACACAACTCAAAATAAAATACAAAAAGTTCTTTCCAAATGTCCATGAATTTATATCCCGCAGAGAATCGTAGAACGCAATTCCCCTTCCGCAGTTTATCTTATTAAGTGCAGTCCAACGAAGGGCATTACATTTTTTTTGCCTTTCATCCATGAAAATCATTCCACACAACTTGACAATAAAATCCAGAAAATCCCATCCAATTGTTAATGAATGTACATCCTGCAGAGAGAAGTAGAACTCATTCGCCCGTCGGCAGCTTACATTATTATGTGCAGTCCAACGACGGGCATTAGTATTTTCTGCGCCGTTGCATCCATGATAATCGTTCCTTACTACTTGACAATAAAATCCAAAAAATCCTTTTCAATTGCTAATGAATGTATATCCTACAGAGAGAAGTAGAACTCATCCGCCCGTCGCCTTCTAACCTTACTAAGCGAAGTCCCAGACGGGCATTAGTATTTTCTGTGCTTTTAGTATCTTCTGAAAATCATTCCATACAACTTGACAATAATATTCAAATTATCCTTTCAATAGTTAATTAGTTTATATACCGCATTAAGAAGTACGACTCATTTTACAGTCGGCATCACACTTTATTAAGTGCAGTCCAACGACCGACATTAAACTTTTCTGTGCCCTTTCATCGATTAAAATTATTTCACTCAACTTGACAATATAATCCGAAAAAAACTCTTTCCAATTCTTAATGAATGTATATCCTGCACAGAGAAGTAGAACTCATCACAGAGTCCAACGATGGGCATTAGTAATTTTCTGTGCCGTTGAATACATTAAAATCATTCCATAAAATATGACAATAAAATCCAAAAAATCCTTTCCAATTGTTAATGAATGTATATCCTGCAGAGAGAAGTAGAACTCATCTGCCCGTCGGCAGCTTACCTTATTAAGTGCAATCCCAAACGGGCATTAGTATTTTCTATGCCGTTGCATCCATGAAAATCATTCCATACAACTTGACAATAAAATCCAAAAAATCCTTTACAATTGTTAATGAATGTATATCCTGCAGAGAGAAGTAGAACTCATCTGCCCGGCGGCAGCTTACCTTATTAAACGCAGTCAAACGACGGGCATTAGTATTTTCTGTGCTCTTTCATCAATGAAAATCATTCCATACAATTTGACGAAGAAATCCAAAAATTCCTTTCAAATTGTCCCTAAATTTATATCCTGCAGAAAGAGGTAGAACGCAAACGACTTTCGGGAACATTACTTATAATGTGCAGTCCAATGATTGGCATTAGTATTTTCAGTGCCCTTATATTCCTTGAAAATTATTCCATACAACTTGACAATAAAATCCAAAAAATTCTTTCCAATTGTTAATGAATGTATATCTTGCAGAGAGAAGTAGAACTCATCTGCCCGTCGGCAGCTAACCTTATTAAACGCAGTCCCAGACGGGCATTAGTATATTTTCTGTGCCGTTGCATCCATGAAAATATTCCATAAAAATTGACAATAAAATCCAAAAAACTGTTTCCAATTGCTAATGAATGTATATACTGCAGAGAGATGTCGAACGCAACCGCCCGTCGGCAGCTTACCTTATTAAGTGCAGTGCCAACGACGGGCATTAGCAGTTTGTGTGCCGCTGAACCATGAAAATCATTCGATACAACTTGACAATAAAATCCCAAAAATCCATTCCAATTGTGAATGAATGATATACGCTGCATATAAAAGTAGAACTCATCCGCCCGCCTGCAGCATACCATATTAAGTGCAGTCCAACGATGGGCATTAGTACTTTCACTGCCGTTGCATCCATGAAAATCATTACAAACAACTCGACAATCAAATCCAAAAATTCCTTTTCAATTGTTAATGAATGCATATCTTGCAGAGAGATGTAGAACTCATCCGCCCGTCGGCAGCCTTACCTTATTAAGTGCAGTCCCAGACGGGCATTAGTATTTTCTGTGCCGTTGCATCCATGAAAATCATTCCATACAACGTGACAATAAAATCAAAAAAATTCTTTCCAATTGTTAATGAATGTATATCTTGCAGAGAGAAGTAGAACTCATCCGCCCGTCGGCACCTTATGTTATTAAGTGAAGTCCCAGACGGGCATTAGTATTTTCTGTGCTCTATCATCAATGAAATTCATTCCATACAATTTGACAAAGAAATCCACAAAACCTTTTTCAAATTGTCCATAAATTGATATACTGCAGAAAGAGGTAGAACGCAAACGCCTTTTGGGAACTTAACTTATAATGTGCAGTCCAATGATTGGCATTATTATTTTCTGTGCCCTTATATCCTTGAAAATTATTCCATACAACTTGACAATAAAATCCAAATAATTCTTTCCAATTGTTAATGAATGTATATCCTGCAGGGAGAAGTAGAACTCATATGCCCGTCGGCAGCTTACATTATTAAGTGCAGTCCCAAACGGGCATTAGTATTTCCTGTGCCAAAGCATCCATTAAAATCATTCCATTCAACTTGACAATAAAATCCAAAAAATCCTTTCCAATTGTTAATGAATGTATATCCTTGCAGAGAGAAGTAGAACTTATCTGCCCGTCGGCAGCTTGCCTTATTAAACGCAGTCAAACGACGGGCATTAGTATTTTATGTGCTCATTCATCAATGAAAATCATTGCATACAATTTGACAAAGAAATCCAAGAAAATTCTTTCAAATTGTCCGTAATTTATATCCTGCAGAAAGAGGTAGAACGCAAACGCCTTTCGGGAACTTAAATTATAATGTGCAGTCCAGTGATTTGCATTAGTATTTTCTGTGACTTTATAACCATGATAAATCATTCCATACAACTTGACAATAAAATCCAAAAAATCTTTACAATTGTTAATCAATGTATATTGTGCAGAGAAAAGTTGAACTCATCCACCCGCCGGCACCTTACCTCATTATGTACAGTCCCAGACGGGCATTAGTAATTTCTGTGCCGTTGCATCCATGAAAATTATTCCATAAAACATGACAATAAAATTCAAAAAAATTTTTCCAATTGCTAATGAATGAATATCCTAAAGAAAGAAGTAGAACTGATACGCACGTCGGCATCTTACCTTATTAAGTGCAGTCCCAGACGGGCATTAGTATTGTCTGTTTCGTTGCATCCATGAAAATCATTCCATACAACTTCACAATAATATCAAAAAAACCTTTCCAATTGTTAATAAATGTATATCCTGCAGAGGGAAGTAGAACTCATCCGCCGTCGATAGCTTACTACATAAAGTGCAGTCCAACGGCGGCATTAGTATTTTTTGTGCCGTTGCATACATTAAAATCATTCCATACAACTTGACAATAAAATCCAAAAAATCCTTTCCAAATGCTACTGAATGTATATCCTGCAGAAAGAAGTAGAACTCATCCGCACGTCGGCACCTTACTTTATTAAGTGCAGTCTCAAACGGGCATTAGTATTTTCTGTGCCGTTGCATCCATGAAAATCATTCCATACAACTTGACAATAAAATGCAAAAAATTCTTTCCAATTGTTAATAAATGTGTAACCTACAGAGAGAAGTAGAACACATCCGCAGTCGGTAGCATACTATATGAAGTGCAGTCCAACGATGGGCATTAGTATTTCCTGTGCCGTTGAATACATTAAAATCATTCCATAAAACTTGACAATAAAATCCAAAAAATCCTTTCCAATTGTTAATGAATGTATATCCTGCAGAGAGAAGTAGAACTCATCTGCCCGTCGGCAGCTTACCTTATTAAGTGCAATCCCAAACGGGCATTAGTATTTTCTGTGCCCTTATATCCTTGAAAATTATTCCATACAACTTGACAATAAAATCCAAAAAATTCTTTCCAATTGTTAATGAATGTATATCTTGCAGAGAGAAGTAGAACTCATCCGCCGTCGGTAGCTTACTATATAAAGTGCAGTCCAACAACGGGTATTAGTAGTTTTTGTGCTGCTGAACCATGAAAATCATTCGATACAACTTGACAATAAAATCCCAAAAATCCATTGTAATTGTGAATGAATGTATACGCTGCATATAAATGTAGATCTTATCCGCCCGTCTGCAGCATACCTTATTAAGTGCAGTCCAACGATGGGCATTAGTAATTTCACTGCCGTTGCATCCATGAAATTCATTACAAACAACTCGACAATCAAATCCAAAAAAACTTTTCAATTGTTAATGAATGCATATCCTGCAGAGAGATGTGGAACTCATACGCCCGTCGGCAGCTTACCTTATTATGTGCAGTCCCAGTCGGGCATTAGTATTTTCTGTGCCGTTGCATGCATGAAAATCATTCCATACAACTTCACAATAACATCCAAAAATTTGTTTCTAATTTTTAATGAATGTATGTCTTCAGAGAGAAGTAGAACTCATCCGCGTGTCAGCACCTTACATTATTAAGTGCAGTCCCAGACGGGCATTAGTATTTTCTGTGCCGTTGCATGCATTAAAGCCATTCAATACAACTTCACAATAACATCCAAAAATTTGTTTCCAATTTCTAATGAATGTATGTCTTCACAGAGAAGTAGAACTCATCCGCCCGTCGGCACCTTACCTTATTAATTGCAGACCCAGACGGGCATTCGTATTGTCTGTGCCGTTCCATCCATGAAAATCATTCCATACAACTTGACAATAAAATCCAAAATCTGGTTTCGAATTGCTAATGAATGTATATCCTGCAGAGAGAACTAGAACTCATCCGTACGTCGGCAACTTACCTTATTAATTGCAGTCTCAGACGGGCATTAGTATTTTTTGTACCATTGCATCCATGAAAATCATTCCATACAACTTGCCAATAAAATCCAAAAAATCCTTTCCAATTGTTAATAAATGTATATCCTGCAGAGAGAAGTAGAACACATCCGCCGTCGGCAGCATACTATATAAAGTGCAGTCCAACGACGGGCATTAGTATTTTCTGTCCCGTTGCATACATTAACATCATTCCATAAAACTTGACAATAAAATCCAAAAAATCCTTTCCAATTGTTAATGAATGTATATCCTGCAGAGAGAAGTAGAACTCATCTGCCCGTCGGCAGCTTACCTTATTAAACGCAGTCAAAAGACGGGCATAAGTATTTTCTTTGCTCTATCATTAATGAAAATCATTCCACACAATTTGACAAAGAAATCCAAAAAATCTTTTCAAATTGTCCATAAATTGATATACTGCAGAAAGAGGTAGAACGCAAACGCCTTACATTGTGTAATTTCGAGGAACTAGCTCGTAAAAATTAATATCTTGGAAACTATTGCATATATCACAATGAAATTTGGTATGCACATCTCTATAAGGTATTCTTTAAGTATGTGAAGTTTCAATACGATACGTTCATTTTTTCAACAAGTTTTCAGTAAATTACCTACGACATATGAAATATTCCAAATTGTACACACGTTTTATAATGAATAAAGTTCGTTTTATCCACGATTTTCATCTCCTTATCAATTTTGAATTTTTAAATATATTTTCGACCTTATAATATTTATTCTTACGTTATAGAAAATGTTTATTTTAAACATTTTAATTTTCATGTACTATTTTTTACAATTTATATTGCCTTTTAAAAAAATGTTGTTACTACTGTTTTCCGAATTTAATCATCCCCACTTGTATACTAAAGAATAATTATTATTACAATTTTCTGCAGCATTGATTACTCCTTTTTGCTAATTGCACAACCTTCGGGCAGTATGGTCCAGTAAGGCTTGTAAATGCACTTCAGCCGTGATTTCAGTTACAACTATATTTTCATCCGGAGGATAACATAGTTTTTCGCTTCTTGCACATGGTGGTAAGGTGGATACATTTTATTACCATACTCCATTGCATTTTCACGAATTTCTTTATACTGATTGGTGCTTAGTTTTAGATCAATAATGAAAGCTAAAGCCTGATCTGCACTCATTACTTTTTGCTCCTCGAGAGCTGCTTCTCTTGCTTTCCGCAGCTTAGTGACACGCTGTGGTGACGAAAAGGAAAGATCTCCCACTAATTTAGCAGCGTCTCGTTTTCCTGATGCACGCAGCGTCATTTGTGTAACGGCAACCAATTCTGCCGCAGATTTTTTTTCAGATATTTGTTTGCTTTCTTCCACTGTCCAGAATCGCTACACGTGTCAAAAAGCTTACGAGGGCGTCCTCTCTTTGGTGTGGGGGCGGTACTACTTGAAGGCATGGCAAGATAAACACGACTATTAAAATTAGCGTCTTCATTAAGCCAGGATGAATAGCGTTCCAGGAAACGTTCCAGTGTTCTGTTGCACTTCGCCAATCGAGAGCTTATTTGAGCACAAAATACATTAATGGTGGTCTTAACCAACTTAGATATATCATCTGAGCAGTCTTGCAGACAAAGTTCTTTTGCAACGAAACGGTGAACTTCCTTATTTCGCGATGCACTAGCAGAAGCTCGCACACACGGCAAACAAGTCGCGTCTTTGGATGGCCTGCATCGTTTCGGAAAAATATTAATTTCTAGAATTGGGGCAAATTCGGGCAGTTGGAACTAATTGTATCTTGTAAATGAATAATAAAGCAAACTAAACGTGCCAGTTTCCCGCTGTAACTCCGTGTAACTTTTTTTATATATCTCGACGAAAACAAAGTCGAAGAATTTTTTGGAAATGTTACTATCTTATATTCAAAAATGTTTATTGCTGTGTTCTTTAATCAGAACATGAAAAATGAAAGTTTCATAGAAAAGTAGGTACCTTACACTATGATATGAAGCAAAGAAGTGAATACTCCTGCAGCGGATCTCCCTGAGAACACGTGTCGAAAAGGCGCACTCTGAAACTCGAGTGACGGCGCGCCGGGACGTTCTCCAAACGCAAACGATCGAAGGGTTTCGACGGCGCGAATGTGATCCCAAACATTAAACAAACAGTGTTGCCAGATGCTCTGGGTATTGGAGAATACTGTGAGCAACTCCAAAAATGTATAGGAGTGGGGTCGAAAAATGATTTTTTACGAGCTAGATGCCTGAAATTACACACTGTGCGCCTTTCGGGAACTTAACTTATAATGTGCAGTCCAATGATTGACATTCGTATTTTCAGTGCCCTTATATTCTTGAAAATTATTCCATACAACTTGACAATAAAATCTAAAAAATTCTTTTTAATTGTTAATGAAAGTATATCTTGCAGAAAGAAGTAGAACTCATCTGCCCGTCGGCAGCTTACCTTATTAAACGCAGTCAAACGACGGGCATTAGTATTTTATGTGCTCATTCATCAATGAAAATCTTTGCATACAATTTGACAAATAAATCCAAAAAATCCTTTCAAATTGTCCATAAATTTATATCCTGCAGAAAGAGGTAGAACGCAAACGCCTTTCGGGAACTTAAATTTAAATGTGCAGTCCAGTGACAGGCATTAGTATTTTCTGTGACTTTATATCCATAAAAATCATTCCATACAACATGACAATAAAATCCAAAAAATTCTTTACAATTGTTATTCAATGTATATTGTGCACAGAAAAGTAGAACTCATCCGCCGTCGATAGCTTACTACATAAAGTGCAGTCAAACGGCGGGCATTAGTATTTCCTGTGCCGTTGCATGCATTAAAATCATTCCATACAACTTGACAATAAAACCCAAAAAAATTCTTTCCAAATGCTAATGAATTTATATACTGCAGAAAGAAGTAGAACTCATCCGCACGTCGGCACGTTACCTTATTAAGTGCAGTCCCAAACGGGCATTAGTATTTTCTGTGCCGTTGCATCCATGAAAATCATTCCATACAACTTGCCAATAAAATCCAAAAAATTCTTTCCAAATGTTAATAAATGTATATCCTACAGAGAGACGTAGAACACATCCGCCGTCGGTAGCATACTATATAAAGTGCAGTCCAACGATGGGCATTAGTATTTTCTGTGCCGTTGAATACATTAAAATCATTCCATAAAACTTGACAATAAAATCCAAAAAATCTTTCCAATTGTTAATGAATATATATCCTGCAGAGAGAAGTAGAACTCATCTGCCCGTCGGCAGCTTACCTTATTAAACGCAGTCCCAGACAGGCATTAGTATATTTTCTGTGCCGTTGCATCCATGAAAATAATTCCATAAAAATTAACAATAAAATTCAAAAAAAAGTTTCCAATTGCTAATGAATGTATATCCTGCACAGAGAAGTAGAACTCATCCGCACGCCGGCATCTTACCTTATTAAGTGCAGTCCCAGACGGGCATTAGTATTTTTTTGTGCCGTTGCATCCATGAAAACCAATCCATACTACTTGACAATAAAATCCAAAAAATTCTTTCCAATTGTTAATAAATGTATAACCTTCAGAGGGAAGTAGAACTCATCCGCCGTCGGTAGCTTACTATATAAAGTGCAGTCCCAGACGGGCATTAGTATTTTCTGTGCCGTTGCATCCAAGAAAATAGTTCCATACAAATTGACAAATAAATCCCAAAAATCAATTCTAATTGTGAATGAATGTATACGCTGCATATAAAATTTGAACTCATCCGCCCGTCTGCAGCATACCTTATTAAGAGCAGTCAAACAATGGGCAGTAGTACTTTCACTGCCGTTGCATCCATGAAAGTCATTACAAACAACTCGACATCAAATCCAAAAAATTCTTTTCAATTGTTAATGAATGCATAACCTGCAGAGAGATGTAGAACTCATACGCCCGTCGGCAGCTTACCTTATTATGTGCAGTCCCAGTCGGGCATTAGTATTTTCTGTGCCGTTGCATGCATGAAAATCATTCTATACAACTTCACAATAACATCCAAAAATTTGTTTCCAATTTCTAATAAATGTTTGTCTTCAGAGAGACGTAGAACTCATCCGCCCGTCGGCACCTTACCTTATTAAGTGCAATCCCAGACGGGCATTAGTATTGTCTGTGCCGTTGCATCCATGAAACTTATTCCATTCAACGTGACAATAAAATCAAAAAGAAATCCATTCCAATTGTTAATGAATGTATATCTTGCAGAGAGAAGTAGAACTCATCCGCCCGTCGGCACCTTACGTTATTAAGGGAAGTCCCAGACGGGCATTAGTATTTTCTGTGTTGTTGCATCCATGAATATCATTCCATACAACTAGACAATAAAATCCAAAAACTGGGTTCCAATTGCTAATGAATGTATATCCTGCAGAGAGAAGTAGAACTTATCCGCACGTCGGCAACTTACCTTATTAAGTGCAGTCCGAGACGGGCATTAGTATTTTTTGTGCCGTGTCAGCCATGAAAATCATTCCATAGAACTTGCCAATTAAATCCAAAAAATCCTTTCCAATTGTTAATAAATGTATATCCTGCAGAGAGAAGTAGAACACATCCGCCATCGGCAGCATACTATATAAAGTGCTGTCCAACGACGGGCATTAGTATTTTCTGTCCCGTTGCATACATTAACATCATTCCATAAAACTTGACAATAAAATCCAAAAAATCCTTTCCAATTGTTAATGAATGTATATCCTGCAGAGAGAAGTAGAACTCATCTGCCCGTCGGCATCATACCTTATTAAGTGCAGTCCCAACGGGCATTAGTATTATCTGTGCCGTTGCATCCAATAAATTCATTTCATTCAACTTGACAAAAAAATCCAAAAAATCCTTTCCAATTGTTAATGAATGTATATCCTGCAGAGAGAAGTAGAACTCATCTGCCCGTCGGCAGCTTACCTTATTAAACGCACTCAAAAGACGGGCATTAGTATTTTCTGTGCTCTATCATCAATGAAATTCATTCCATACAATTTGACAAAGAAATCCACAAAATGTTTTCAAATTGTCCATAAATTCATATACTGCCGAAAGAAGTAGGACGCAAACGCTTTTCGGGAACTTAACTTATAATGTGCAGTCCAATGATTGGCATTAGTATTTTCTGTGACTTTATATCCATGAAAATCATTCCATACAACTTGACAATAAAATCCAAAAAATCCTTTACAATGGTTAATCAATGTATGCTGTGCAGAGAAAAGTAGAACTCATCCGCCCGTCGGCACCTTACCTCATTAAGTGCAGTCCAGGACGGGATTAGTAATTTCTGTGCCGTTGCATCCATGAAAATTATTCCATAAAACATGACAATAAAATTCAAAATTTTTTTTCCAATTGCTAATGAATGAATATCGTAAAGAAAGAAATAGAACTCAATCGCACGTCGGCATCTTACCTGATTAAGTGCAGTCTCAGACGGGCATTAATACTTTCTGTGCCGTTGCAATCCATAAAAATATTCCATACAAATTGACAATAATATCCAAAAAAATGTTTCCAATTGCTAACGAATGTATATCCTGCAGAGAGAGGTAGAACTCATCCGCCCTTCGGCACCTTACCATATTAAGTGCTGTCGCAGACTGGCATTAGTATTTTCTGTACCGTTGCATCACTGAAGATCATTCCATACAACTTGACAATAAAATCCAAAACATTATTTCCAATTGCTAGTGAATGTATATTCTGCAGACAGAAGGAGAACTCATCCGCACGTCGGCAACTTACCTTATGAAGTGCAGTCCAAGACGGGCAATAGTATTTTCTGTGCCGTTACATCCATGAAAATCATTCCATGCAACGTAACAATAAAATCAAAACATCATTTCGAATGGTTAAAGAATGTATATCCTGCAGAGAGAAGTAGAACACATCCGCCCGTCGGCACCTTACATTATTAAGTGCGGTCCTAGACGGGCATTAGTGTTTTCTGTGCTCATTCATCCATGAAAATCATTCCACACAATTTCCCAATAAAATGCAAAAAATCCTTTCAAATTTTCCATACATTTTTATCCTGCGGAAAGAGGAACGACGCAGTCGCCTTTCGGGAACTTACCTTATAATGTATTAAATCGAAAATAAATTTTCCAATTGTTAATGATTGTATATCCTGCAGAGAAAAGTAGAACTCATCCGCCCGCCGGCACTTTACATTATTAAGTGCAGTCCCAGACGGGCATTAGTATTTTCTGTTCCGTTGCATCCATGAAAATCATTCCATACAACTTGACAATAAAATCCAAAAAATCCTTTCCAATTGTTAATAAATGTATATCCTGCAGAGGGAAGTAGAAATCATCCGCCAACGGTAGCTTACTACATAAATTGCATTCCAACGGCGGGCTATTAGTATTTTCTGTGCCGTTGCATACATTAAAATCATTACATACAACATGACAATAAAACCCAAAAAATTCTTTCCAAATGCTAATGAATGTATATCCTGCAGAAAGAAATAGAACTCATCCACACGTCGGCACCTTACCTTATTAAGTGCAGTCCCAGACGGGCATTAGTATTTTCTGTGCCGTTGCATCCATGAAAATCATTCCATACAACTTGCCAATAAAATCAAACAATCATTTCCAATTGTTAATAAATATATATCCTACAGAGAGAAGTAGAACACTTCCGCCATTGGTAGCATACTATATAAAGTGCAGTTTAACAATGGGCATTAGTATTTTCTGTGCCGTTGCATACATTAAAATCATCCCATAAAACTTGACAATAAAATCCAAAAACTTCTTTCCAATGGTTAATGAATGTATATCATGCAGAGAGAGAAGTAGAACTCATCTGCTCGTTGGCAGCTTATCTTATTAAGTGCAGTCCCACGTCGGGCATTAGTATTTTCTTTACCGTTGCATGCATTGAAAATCATTCTATTTAACTTGACATTAAAATTCAAAAATTTGTTTCCAATTTTGTAATGAATGTATGACTTCAGAAAGAAGTAGAACTCATCCGCCCTTCGGCATGTTACCTTATTAAGTGCAGTCCCAGACGGGCATTAATATTTTCTGTGCCGTTCGCATTCCACGTAACATCATTCATACAACCTGACAATTATAAATCTAAGAAATCTTTCCAATTGCTAATGAGTGTATATCCTGCAGAGAGAAGTACAACTCATCCGCCCGTCGGCCAATTTACCATATTAAGTGGAGACCCAGACGGGCATTAGTATTTTCGTGCCGTTTCCTCCATGAAAATCATTCCAAACAACTTGACAATAAAATCCAAAAATTGGTAGCCAATTGCTAATGAATGTATATCCAGCAGAGAGGAGTACATCTCATCCACCCATCGGCACTATACCATATTAAGTGCAGTTCCAGACGCGGCATTAGTATTTTCTCTGCCGTTGCATCCTTGAAAATCATTCCAAACAACTTGACAATAAATCCAAAAAATTGTCTCCAATTTCTAATGAACGTGTATCCTGCAGAGAGGAGTACAACTCGTCCGCCCGTGTGCACCTTACCTTATTAAGTGCAGTCCCAGGCGGGCATTAGTATTTTCTGTGCCGTTGCATCCATTAATATCATTCCATACAATTTACCAATAAAATCCCAACAATCCTTTCCATTTGTTAATGAATGTATATCCTGCTGAGGGAAGTAGAACTCATCCGCACGTCGGCACCTTACCTGATTAAGTGCAGTCCCAGACCATGATTAGTATTTTCTGTGCCGTTGCATCCATGAAAATCATTCCATACAACTTGCTAATAAAATCCCAAAAATCTTTTCCAATTGTTAATGAATGTATATCCTGCAGAGAGAAGTGGAACTCATCGGCACGTTGGCACCTTACCTGATTAAGTGGAGTCCAAGACAATCATTAGCATTTTCTGTGCCATTGCATCCATGAAAATATTTCTACACAACTTGACAATAAAATCCAAAAATTCTTAACAATTGTTAAGGAATGTATATCCTGCAGAGAGAAGTAGAAGTCATTCCGCCCGTCGGCACCTTACCGTATTAAGTGCAGTCCTAGACGGGCATTAGTATTTTCGGTTCCGTTGCATGCATGAAAAGCATTCCATACAACTTTGCCAATAAAATCCAAAAATTTTTTCCAATTCTAATGAGAGAATATCCTGCAGAGAGAAGTAGAAATCATCCGCCCCTTTGGTAACTTACCTTATTATGTGCAGTCGTAGACGGGCGTTAGTATTTTCTGTGCCGTTGCATCCATGAAAATCATTCTATACAACTTGCCAATAAAATCGAAAAATTTCTTTCTAATTGTAATGAATGAATATCCTGCAGAGAGAAGTAGAACTCATCCGCCCGTCGGTAACTTACCCTTTTGTGTGCAGTCGCAGACGGGCATTAGTATTTTCTGTGCCGTTGCATCCATAAAAATAATTCCATACAACTTGACAATAAAATAAAAAAAATTGTTTCCAATTGCTAATGAATGTATATCTTGCAGAGAGGAGTAGAACTCATCAGCACGTCGGCACCTTACCTTATTAAGTGCAGTCCCAGACGGGCATTAGTATTTTCTGTGCCGTTGCATCCATGAAAATCATTCATACAACTTGCCAATAAATCCAAAAAATCATTTCCAATTGTTAATAAATATATATCCTACAGAGAGAAGTAGAACACATCCGCCATTGGTAGCATACTATATAAAGTGCAGTTTAACAATGGGCATTAGTATTTTCTGTTCCATTGCATACATTAAAATCATCCATAAAACTTGACAATAAAATCCAAAAATTTCTTTCCAATGGTTAATGAATGTATATCATGCAGAGAGAAGTAGAACTCATCAGCTCGTTGGCAGCTTATCTTATTAAGTGCAGTCCCAGTCGGGCATTAGTATTTTCTTTACCGTTGCATGCATGAAAATCATTCTATTTAACTTGACATTAAAATCAAAATTTGTTTCCAATTTTGTAATGAATGTATGACTTCAGAAAGAAGTAGAACTCATCCGCCCTTCGGCATGTTACCTTATTAAGTGCAGTCCCAGACGGGCATTAATATTTTCTGTGCTGTTGCATCCGTTAACATCATTTCATACAACTTGACAATAAATCTAAGAAAATGTTTCCAATTGCTAATGAGTGTATATCCTGCAGAGAGAAGTACAACTCATCCGCCCGTCGGCAATTTACCATATTAAGTGGAGACCCAGACGGGCATTAGTATTTTCTGTGCCGTTTCATCCATGAAAATCATTCCAAACAACTTAACAATAAAATCCAAAAAATTGTATCCACTTGCTAATGAATGTATATCCAGCAGAGAGGAGTACATCTCATCCACCCATCGGCACTATACCATATTAAGTGCAGTCCCAGACGGGCATTAGTATTTTCTGTGCCGTTGCATCCTTGAAAATCATTCCAAACAACTTGACAATAAAATCCAAAAAATTGTCTCCAATTTCTAATGAACGTATATCCTGCAGAGAGGAGTACAACTCGTCCGCCCGTGTGCACCTTACCTTATTAAGTGCAGTCCCAGGCGGGCATTAGTATTTTCTGTGCCGTTGCATCCATTAATATCATTCCATACAATTTACCAATAAAATCCCAACAATCCTTTTCATTTGTTAATGAATGTATATCCTGCTGAGGGAAGTAGAACTCATCCGCACGTCTGCACATTACCTGATTAAGTGCAGTCCCAGACAATGATTAGTATTTTCTGTGCCGTTGCATCCATGAAAATCACTCCATACAACTTGCTAATAAAATCCCAAAATCCTTTCCAATTGTTAATGAATGTATATCCTGCAGAGAGAAGTGGAACTCATCGGCACGTTGGCACCTTACCTGATTAAGTGGAGTCCAAGACAATCATTAGCATTTTCTGTGCCATTGCATCCATGAAATTATTTCTATACAACTTGACAATAAAATCCAAAAAATTCTTAACAATTGTTAAGGAATGTATATCCTGCAGAGAGAAGTAGAACTCATCCGCCCGTCGGCACCTTACCGTATTAAGTGCAGTCCTAGACGGGCATTAGTATTTTCGGTTCCGTTGCATGCATGAAAGCATTCCATACAACTTGCCAATAAATCCAAAAATTTTTCCAATTCTAATGAGAGAATATCCTGCAGAGAGAAGTAGAAATCATCCGCCCGTCGGTAACTTACCCTTTTGGTGTGCAGTCGCAGACGGGCATTAGTATTTTCTGTGCCGTTGCATCCATAAAAATAATTCCATACAACTTGACAATAAAATAAAAAAAATTGTTTCCAATTGCTAATGAATGTATATCTTGCAGAGAGGAAGTAGAACTCATCAGCACGTCGGCACCTTACCTTATTAAGTGCAGTCCTAGACGGGCATTAGTATTTTCTGTGCTGTTGCATCCATGAAAATCATTCCATACAACTTGACAATAAAATCCAAAAAGTGGTTTCCAATTGCTAATGAATGTTTATCCTGGAGAGAGAAGTAGAACGCATTCGCACGTCGGCACCTTACCTTATTAAGTGCAGACCCAAACGGGCAAATATATTTTCTGTGCCGTTGCATCCTGTTAACATCATTTCATACAACTTGACAATAAAATCCAAAAAAATGTTTCCAATTGCTAATGAATGTATATCCTGCAGAGAGAAGTAGAACTCAACCGCACGTCGGCTCCTTACCTTATTAAGTGCAGTCCCAGAAGGGCATTAGTATTTTCTGTTCCGTTGCATTCATGAAAATCATTCCATACTATTCGACAATAAAATCCAAAATAGTGGTTTCGAAATGCAAATGAATGTTGGTCCTCAGAGAGAAGTAGATTTCATCCGCACGTCGGCATCTTATCTTATTAAGTGCAGTTCCAGACGGGCATTAGTATTTTCTGTGCCGGTGCATCCAAGAAAATCATTTCATACAATTTGACAATAAAATCCAAAAATTGTATCCAATTGCTAATGAATGTATAGTCCTAGCAGAAGAGAGTAGACCTCATCCGCCCGTCGGCACCTTACATTATTAAGTGCATTCCCAGACGGGCATTAGTATTTTGTGTGCCGTTGCATCCATGAAAATCATTTCATACAAGTTGACAATAAAATCCAAAAAATTGTCTCCAATTGCTAATGAACGTATATCCTGCAGAGAGGAGTAGAAATCGTCCGCCCGTCGGCACCTTACCTTATTAAGTTCAGTCCCAAGCTGGCATTAGTATTTTCTGTGCCGTTGCATCCATGAAATCATTCCATACAATTGACAATAAAATCAAAAAAATTGTTTCCAATTTCTAATGATGTATGTCTTAAGAAAGAAGTAGAGCTCATACGCCCGTGTTGCACCTTACCTTATTAAGTGCAGTCTCAGGCGGGCATAAGTATATTCTGTGCCGTTGCATCCATGAAAATCATTCCATACAACTTGACAATAGAATGCAGAAAATCCTTTCCAATTGTTAATGCATATATATCCTGCAGAGGGAAATAGAACTCATCCGCCCGTCGGCATGGTTATTTTATTAAATGCAATCCAACAAGGGGCGTTAGTATTTTCTGTGCCGTTGCATCCATGAAAATCATTCCATACATCTTGATAATATAATCAAGAAAGTCCTTTCCAATTGTTAATGGAAGTATATCCTGCAGATAAAAGATGAACTCGTTCGCCCGTCGGCAGCTTACCTTATTAAGTGCAGTTCAACGACGTGCATTAGTAATTTTTCTGCCGTTGCAGTCCATGAAAATCGTTCCGTACAACTTGACAATAAAATCCAAAAAATCTTTTCAATTTGATAATGATTGTATATCTTGCAGAGAGAAGTAGAAATCATTATACCCTCGGCAGCACACCTTATTATGTGCAGTCTAAAGACGGGCATTACATTTTTCTGGTCCATTTCTTCCATTAAAATCTTTCTTAATAAATTGGAAAAAAACTTAAAAGATTCTTTCCAATTGTTAATGAATGTATATCCTGCAGAGGGAAGTATGACTCATTTTACCATCGGCAGCACACCTTGTTAAGTGCAGTCCAACGGCGGACATTACTTTTTTTCTGTTCCGTTTCATTTATGAAATCCATTCCACACAACTTGACAATAAAATCTAAAAACTGTCTTTTCATTTGTCCATGAATTTATATCTTGCAGAGGGAAGTGGAACGCATTCGTCTGTCGGCAGCTGACCTTACTAAGTACTGTTCAACGAGGGGCGTTGCATTTTTCTTTGCCTTTTTATCCATGAAATTATTTCCACACAACGTGACTATATAATCAAAAAGTCCTTTCTAATTGTCCATGATTTTATATCCTGCAGATTGAATTAGAACGCAATTGCTTGTCGGCAGCTTACCTTATTAAGTGCAGTCCAAAGATGATCATTTCATTTTTTCTGTTCCGTTTCATCCATAAATATTATTCTACGCAACTTAATAAAATCAAAAAAATATTTTCCATTGTGTTTGAATTTTTATCCGTCGGAGGGTTTTAGAACGCAATTGCCCGTCTTAGCGTACCATGCTAAGTGCTGCCAACGTGGGTCGTTCCTTTTTTCTGTGCCGTTTTATCCAAGAAAATCATTCACACAACTTGACAATAGAATAAAAAGAACCTGTTCAATTGTCCATGATTTTATATCCTGCATATGGAAGTGGAACGCAATTACCCGTCGGCAGCTTACCTTATTAAGTGCAGTCAAACGAGTGGCATTACGTATTTCTGAAGAAAGTTTATTTCAAAACCTTCCTCTGTCTGTTTTGTATATTGTAGCGTTATCGAATATCAACTTCATTAAATTAGCAATAATTGCTACATTTATCTGGCAATAATCTACGAAAGGCGCTTCCGCTGTCGCCAGTAGAAGTTTTGGCGTGACTCCCCCCCGCTCTAATTCGATCTGCGCCGCTTCGGGCACCCTCTGCGTGTTCGTCTTCCGGGAAGCGTTCCTTAAGAGAACCCACCCACCCCCTTCCAGCCCCTGGGCCGCCACCCAGTGGACGTCAACAAAAATTAGGCTTGCCCTGGCCCACTTCTACGACGCATGTCTAGGCTTGCACGTGCCTCCAAGTAAACAATGTAAGACAGAGAGACTTGAGACAGAAGATACTGGAAATTTTCCATTAAAGATCCCTGTTCAAACGCCTTCAGCGATGGACGAAGTAATTTCACTGCGCAATTTCCTGTATCCTATTGACGAACGGGTTCGAAATTGTAGTAGAACATTCTCGAACTTTAGAGATTTTTTTGGAGGAGGACCGAGGCAAGAGGCAGAAAGAAAGTAACATCCGAAGAGGCATTCCGCTTGCGACTTTTGACTGAGTAGCATTCTGTTTTCGGCTTTTGGCTGAGTATCGCTATGCTTTCGACTTTCGACTGCGGCGCTTGTTAATAAGACTTCGTGAAGGCACTCTGTGACTGCCCTCGGGGTCTTTACTTGATTTATCTTGTGGCGAGACTTTTCAAGAGAAAGTTTCTCTTTCGGATTCGATCAATTTTCTCAACCATAGTTTTATCGGTTCAAGTTATTTAATGTGCCGTGCTTGGCCACGATTCGATGAACCAAAACAATTGATTTTGTTGAAGTAGACGTGATTATTAGTCTATCTTTGGCATAAGCACGCGGAAGTGACTGTGTTAATCGTCAAGATCGCCACCGCTTATGTCAGTGCCCGTCGGAAGTGCTACCTGAAGGCGCCCGCTCGACCAGCTGAGAGGATCATTGTTCCCGGCCGCACACCCTCGGAGCGGCGCGCAGAACCGCAGGCGACCTGACCGCCGCCACCCGCCTCTACCTCCGCCGCCACCGGGCCGCTCGGGCCCCCTTTCTGAGACGTCGCCTCGCTGAATGGGACAATGACCACGAAAATCTCCAGACGGTGATGTGTACGACAGCTTCGCCGAAAGCGCTCAAATGCCCTCAGGCGCTACGAAATGAACTTTTGCAGTTAGCTCAAAACAAGAAGGGAGGGGAATATTTCAGGCCGCGCATTGACCGTTAATAAAATCAATTGTAGATTTGTTTATATAATGCATTTTTTCTGTTGTTGATTGTAATAATTTAATTTTATTTCCCTTGTTTCGGTTATTTGGGTTTGCATTACGGGGAACTCACAAGCTCGTGCATGGTAGTGTAAGTCTAGGTTAATCTTTTTTTGAATCATTAAATTCTTTACGTTAACCTCATTCAGATATGTTATTTTCTTGCTGAAACAACTTCCACCCGCCATCCCACTTCTTTCAGGCCACCTTTCTGCCACCTGAGCTAGCTGGAAGGTAAGGCGTCCCACCTTCACGGTCATTCGCGGAGACCGCGAGTGACGTGGCAATATCCAAGAGACGAATTTTAAAAATTGCAATTATCTTACGAATATCAAAGGGCATATATCACGTGAAGTCATGTTGTGAAGCGGTCATCAACTGATGTTACTGAAGTGCCTCTGACTAGAAGGACCTAGTATTAGAGTTCATCCGTTGTGTGGAAGAGAATTCCGGCGGCCGGCCTTCCTGATAGGTAGTTTTCCGTGATTTTTCCGATCAATTACAGGTGTGTGTCAGAGCATTACCTTAACAAACGGGCCACGGACAGCGCACGATCTTCTTCCTCTTCCTTGTCCTGTCCTCACCTCTTACTTACACACATATACTTACATGCAGTACACTTCCACATATTGCGTCGGGAGTTCTGAGCTTGTCCCAGTGGCACGGTTCCCCGCTGGCGGGAGATATCTGGTTAGGGAAAACCCCGCTAGCCGTCGTGTAGGTCGGCGCCGCCTATCGCCAAGCAGCGGGGAAGAACATCGCCATCTCCCGTGATAAGATACACTACACTTATGGGTACCCACTAAATCAATAATATGAAAGGGTAAAAGTGCTATTATTAAAACAGGTTAATGTGTGTAAATGCCCATGGAGGTCTTGCCATTTATACACTTTAATCGAAAGTTAACTTAGAAACGCAAATAACAAACATGGAAATACTTTCATGTAAACATAGAAAATAACGAGATTTTGTCTTCGTAATGCATACATACCAAATGTGTCACCTCGATGGTTGTGATCATGAACATGTGATCTGAACTTCATTCAGAAAGTTAACCTTCTTCTTTGTTGTGGGCGGCGATTTTAATAGTTACAATTTAAGTTGGAGTTCCCTCAGAACTTATATCAGTAGAATCGTCGCCGAATTTTGAGAAAATGAAGACTTTTGTACTGAATGAAAATAATAAACCTATGCCCCTTACCGTATCAAATGGAGGTGAAAGTATTATAAATCTTCGTTTATGCACACCAAATCTTGGAATGCGTATGGAAAAACCCCAAATCTTGGAATGCGTATGGAAAAACCTCAAATCTTGGAATGCATCCAAATGGAACGCCCTGGAAAAACTGCATAATATTGATCATTACCGGTTGTTTTAAAGTTTCACAATTCATCAGAACCTGAGGTCGTTCATTCTCAAGATGCACATTTAAAAAAATCAAACTATGCAATGTATCAGGGCGTCGTAGAAGATAAAAAAAAAATATTGGAAAATTTAGTTTTTTTTAAATGACGAATAAATGGACGTTATTTTATAATAGCAGAAATACTAATTAATAAACTAATAACAGCAGAAATACGTACTAATTAATCATTGAAGCAACTTCTACAATAATGCTTAAGAACTTTATTAACAGCCTAGCTGTGAGAACTGCGCAGCACCGGGAGTCCGTAGTGTTACTTCTGTGTGAATTTTACTTACAGAGCTCGCTCAAGACATTTTCTTACTGAAAGAAACTAATGCAACTACAACATTGAAATTACGCGCATATTAACGCCCAAAGAGTACATAGTACTAGAGTAACTGCAAAAAGATGGTATCTGGGAACATCACGACAGGGATGTCATCTGTAAAAATATATTTAAATTTTAGCAATCACTAGGCTTGTAGGGTTACGCCACAGTAAAATAAAAAGTATGCACCGTTTTCAAGGATTTTGATACACATAGAAAACAGATTTATCAGAAAACGAAGCCATACAAGTTTGTGTAGCTTTGTTACCTAATTCAGCCATCAAGCTTTAGCTGAGAACATCTTTAACATGCAGCAAACAAGTAACAAAGATGCCATTTGCGTGTTTAAAAATCCCATTACAACCAGATCGTATTCACTCTCAGTAACCCACTTATTCATTTCATTCTGAGATTCTTCTAATCAGAAGACTAAATCAGACTGCGATCGTTTTAGCTGTTGGTTTTTACTTCATTAATTTCATTCTAATTATAACATTTACGTCATATTTTTTTGAATTAAAAAATTACCGTCAAGGATGCGATTTGATACATAGGCTGGTGTCTGAACTTGCTTCTGGAAATCTTAAATTTTGCTCAGTTTTGTTTTTAATTTTTGTAGTTTAAATTCGACAGTCAAAACCACAAAAAGTGTTGCTGATCTTCATTCGCGCCGACTAATTTCCGATTTAAACTTCTCATTGTGGACATCTGTTTTTTAGATTAACCAGTTTAAACAATCACGACTGCCTAAAAATTCTGCGATTCGAACAGTAGCTCTGTATTGGAGATTGCTGTTTATTCGGTGTCTTTCTACGGCGGTGCGCTGTCAGATTTCTTAGATTAGAGATATTTAGAGTCGCTAAATCGCGGGATGATTATTTTCTGTTTCCAAATAACAGTAGAATATTTTCATGTATGCTCTAAAACTTCTTGAAATTGCATCCTTTTGATTAATTGAGACTCAAGTTATCGAATTGGAAGAGACAATAGCGTGAAAATTAAAAGGGAACAACACAAGGAAATTGTTTGATTTTGTGTACGATTTGTTCACGTGCGAGCGCACAAGTTAATTACTGGTATTTTATAGCTTAAGCTTAAAAATCATAAGAATATACCTGACGTATATTTAATTTCATTGAAAAAAGAAAAATAATTATTTTTGTGCCAGCTTCTTGTATTTTGAACGACCGTTTTCTTTCTGGAACCAATAGTGAGAGATTAAGACAGGTTTACCGTATAAGCCTTAAACGTTTCGACATACTTATCCATAATAGTTTAGAGACCATTCTTCTTTCCCGTTCCATAGTATTTGACGGAAGACGTCAAGAAGCTTCTTCACTTTGGTTACACAGCTAGGATGGCATTTAGTATCACAAATCTGGCAAGAAGTTTGTCGGCACCAGACGACAAGATTTTCGAACAGCGCACAAACGTTGACTGTTACACTTCGGAGGGCACGGAAGGATCGAAGAGCAACAGTTGAAGGCGTGAAAACGGCTCCACGGAACGAGTTGATGCACCTATTTCGCATTGCACAACAAATTCACAACAAATTTTAGAAGTAGCTATTAACGATGCACAACAGAGTTTACATATTTGAAACAGCGGACATTTTTACACAACAGACGTGGATGCAGAGTTTGTTACGAAAACATTGATCAATTGGGACAGTCATTATCATAGGATGGCAGAATGACATTAATTGTGTGGGTCATTTTTTACCTGAACAAAGTGTAAACAAATTACAACATGGCGCCCAAAACATCAGTAGTCTCGATTCTGTTCTTTCTGGTACAACAGACCAACACCATGAAGTACGATTAATCAAGCAAGCAAACAAAATCTTTATCTGGTGCAATGTTTTTTTTCTGGCATATCTGGTTACAATGGGGAGGGGGATCTGCGAGATCCCTCGATATTTTCTCAATTCTTCTCAATATCTTTTGCATTTTCGCTTTGAAGGTAAACTTTTTCATTCCTTACCTTTAAAGATATACTTTAGAAGTTTTTATGTAATGAAATATCCAAACATGTATATGAGGGGAAATATTAATAATAAACTATAATTTTATCCCGAATTTGTAGTGATTACTAATTCTTTCACAAAAATAAACTTATTGTATTTTATATGGTAATTTATCCTATTGTGACGATTATTTAATAACAAGATTCTATTTTAAAAAACCGAAAGAAGTAAATTCATTTAAGGTTTTTTCTTATTAGAAAGTTGACGTTCCTTAAATCATATTTTGTTTCTTAACTATGTCATTGCACAAGATCATAAATGTACAAACATTTAGTGTATAACTATTATTTGTTTATTTTCTGGGTCGATTTCTCCATTATTCATCATTACAATTTAATACATCATTCGCTACATCATTCATCTTCCTGAAATTCTTCAATTTCTACTGATAACGGTACTTGAGAGACAGGCTTCATCACGAAAGCGACCACAACTATCAATAATCCAGTTCTGTTTCACGTCACACCTACCTTCAGTTCACACACTCAGAAGGAAAATTGGCATCTAGATCAGAGAAATTTCTATAATTCACGAATCATCAATGTAACTGATACGAAGTCTCTGGGATTCTTTCGGAAATATAATCGGCTGTCATTCTGAGAAGATGATAGTCTGATATGCCACTTCCGGTAAACATTGACAGGCAACTTGAAGATAGACGAGATGACTTACAAAGATAATGCGAGTCACATTCAAAGATAATGCGAGTTCTGCGAAAGAAAACAATTGCGAGTGTCTCGTGGAAATAAATATCACACTTTTTGAATTTAATTTTCTCACTGCAAAACACTTCACCCGGCATGGACTCCACATGAACCTTGCTGAAAAACACACTCCGTAGTGAGCTAACAACACTTTACGAACTCCTATGCAATCTCCTGCCAAAAACCCACTCCTGTCTCCTCCCTTAATGTGTTCACCAACCACCCCGAACCCCGAAAATTCATTTCTTCGTGGTGTGATTCACACAAATGGCTAACAGATCGTGCAGTTCAGCTAAGCTTTGTTGTTGGCCACATCTTTTATTGTCTACTGGAGACAGAGGGTACTTGGAATAGAGATGGATAGTTTGACATGAAAAATTTATCAAAAGCTATACAAAAACATGAAATGCCAAAAGATCACCGTGTAATTAAGTGAATCTTATATGCCTGAAAAACTTTCGAATCCAATTTCTGAATTATTGTTGGAGCAACACAAACTCTCAATACTTTTTTAGAATCTAAATATACTGAAATCACGTCTGCGCATGCTTCACGGCAATACGGCTTTGGAATGTAATGATATTAGAGAGACAATTGTTTTAAATAAATTGAATAAAATAACAAAAAATAGATTGATGTGAGGCATGGTCCCCATGTTCCCTTCCCGGGTCCTCCGCTGTTCAGTAATCTGTTTTGCCTACCCTAAACATTTGTTCACGAGTCGCCACTGGGGTCACTAAAGCATGATTTACAAATCCTCGTACGTCTTTTTTCATTTCTTTCGAGTTTTGGCTGTGCTATATTGAATCACAAAGATATAGATTGAAGCAGGTCGCCAAGCACAAATTTAGTCTTTGAAAGCACAAATCCTGGTCTTTTTTAGGTTGACGTGTAAAATCAATACGAGTAAGTGGTTAAGTAGATGTTAGAGGCACAGTGATGCTCAATGTACACATACTACATGATTATTTTGATAATTTATTCTGCAGGTAAAATGTGCGCATAATTCACTGGCTTTGCACTTGCACCTGATTTGATGCACCCATTTGATCCAATGCTACTATTATTTATTCCTTGAGACTCATTTTATTGTTTATGGCCGTATGCATTTACTTAGTATTCCGCTATTCAATTCTTTCGGATGTGCTAATGTTGTATTTAGAAACTGTAGGCTTGTTACCTTTTCTGTGAATGATACTTCGCTTCACTTTTAAATGCTTTCGTTTTAATTTAAACGACACACTTATTCACAACCGATAGGCACATGCTCATCTGATCATGAATAGTTCTGCAGTTAGGAAAACATGCGTTGAAATCGCCTGCCCGTTTCTGGACTCGTAAATTAATTTTGTCAACAAAGCCATCGATACGATGTTCACAGCTCTTTCACGTATTCCATCGCTGCGAACGGCTTCCGTGGTAACGTCCTCACAATAGTTTCCAACAGATGACCCGAATAATAATGCCACATATCAAACTAGTTAATAGATTTTCTGTTTATAATGCTACTTTTTAATTCGTCAAATGATGAAATGACCTCTTGCTTTACTTTGAATGCAAAATGTAACTTTTCTGCCTCCCAAATGTCAATATTTTTTAACTATTTTTTACGTTAAATATTTTTCGTAGTTTACTACAAATGAGGATGAAATTCTCGCGGCGGTCGAATTGACAACCCTTCTATCTGCTCTACATGAAGATGAGTCATTGCTGGTAGAAAAAACACAATCGTCTTCTGAATTAAATGAACAAATATTTCTTATGTCATTCTTCTGAAAAAATGCTTCGTTACTTCACAGTTGCTTGTTGGTTTTCCTTATTGTAAACGTTCAGAAGGTTGTGCTTAAAGTGAGTCGAAGCACTGAGGAAATTTCTCAGAAGTGCCGAAGAAAAATATACTTTTTTCGAATACAAACGAAGAAAACGCTAAAATGTGAATGGAATTGGAGTATGCGACGTATTACGACAACTCTTTATCCGAGAGGCTCTCCGAACGCGCCCGACCTCTCCAGCCAGCCGTCGGCATTACAATGCACTCACCCTTCAAAAATGAATTCTCTAACGTAGTACAACTGCGCTCCGAGTCTTTAAATTATACACTTAGTTTCGGTGGCATACAGCCTAAGACGAAATTGAACTGAAATACAAAAGTTTATTTGGGAATCTGCGCTTCTAAAACTAAACTAGTGGTGCTACAGAATAGCACAGACTTTCCCGTGTTAGTTTTCTATTTCCTTGGGTCTTCGCTAGTTATTCGGAATTGCCACATACTCTTTCTTGCCAGCTATCATCTATCACCGCCAAAAGTGCATTTTTTTTGTCATTTTCTTAATTTTTTTCGGTTTCCTATTGGTAGAACGAAAATATTAATTTTAGAATATTAAAGAACATAAAAAACTAGTCCTAAATAGCAATTTTCACTTAAAAATTATGTGCCATTTTAAAGAAAATTGCGTTTTAGCGCTACTAAAAATGCAAAATATAAGCTCATTATCACAGAAAATGTTTGAGTTTTCAAAATACTTTATTTGAAGTTATTTCAAGCACGTACACTCACGAATGTAATAATATTTACAAATTGCTGGTAATGTGCATATTACAGATGTGAGAGATCTTTCAAAAAAATTACAATTATGTAATTTTTGAAAAAACAAAAAAATAACTCAAATAAACTTTACGCTATACTAAAGAGTGTAATTAGCACTCTCCGTTACAAAAGTTTGAAGAAAACATTTGCAGCCGTATATGAGAAAATGGCGTTTGAGCGTTTCTGAAAATGCGAAATTTTGATCTACTTTTCACAGCAGACGGTTGTGTTTTCGTCAAGTTCGTTCACTTTATTGTCAAGTTGTGTGGAAAGATTTCCATGGATTAAACGGCACAAAAAATATAATGCATGTCATTGAACTGCACGTAAAAATGTAATATGCCGACAGCAACTGAGTTCTACTTACCTCCGCAGGATTATAATTAATGGACAATGGAAAATATTTTTTTTGCTTTTTATTGTTAAATTGCGTGGAATATTTTTTAGGATGAAACGGAACAGAAAAAATATTATCTTCGTTGGACTGCACATAGTAAGGTAAGCTGCCGACGGGCAATAGCGTTCTACTTCCCTCTGCAGGATATAAAGACATGGACAATTCGAAAGGATTTTTTGGATTTCATTGTCTTGTGTGGATTGATTTTCATGGATAAAACAACGCAGAAAAATGTAATGCCCGTCGTGGGAGTGCACTTAATGACGTAAGCTCCCGACGGGCAATTGCGTTCTACTTTGCTCTGCAGGATATACATTCATGGACAATGGAAAATAATTTTTTATATTTTATTGTCAAGTTGTGTGGAATGATTTTCATGGATGAAACGGAACAGAATAATGTAATGCCCGTTGTTGGACTGCACTTCATAAGGTGTGCTGCCGACAAGCGACTGCTATCTACTTGCCTCTGCAGGATATACATTCGTGGACAATTGAAAGGGATTTTTTAGATTTTATTGTCAAGTTGTGTAGAATGATTTTCATGGATGAAAGGGCACATAAATTTGTAATGCCCCTCGTTGGACTGCACTTAATAATGTAAGCTGCCGACGGGCAATTGCGTTCTGTTTTCCTCTGCAGGATATAAATTCACGGACAATTGGAGAGGATATTTTGTATTTTATAGTAAAGTTGTGTGGAATGATTTTAATGGATGAAAGGGGACAAAAAATGTAATGCCCCTCGTTGGACTGCATTTAGTAGGTAAGCGTCCGACGGGCAATTGCGTTCTACTTCCCTCTGCACGATATAAATTTCCCAAAGAAAATACCGTGGTGACTTTTGGCTTCTCACTACACTTTATTAAACTAAACTAGTGGTGCTACAACAGCACTTACTTTCCCGTATTAGAGGAAACAGCTAAGTAGTACTGTAATATTGCACTTTATGCGCTACTAACATCTTCGCTTGGAACTCACTATTTCCATTGCAGTGTTGTCAGAACTATGTGAATTCTACAACTTCACAAAAATAGAATGCAAAAGTTTTGTAACCCTGTATTGGAAAAAGAAGCCTGATACCCTGGAAATATAGAAATGCCTTCCATTGGGCCATGATTAGGGAAGAGTGTTTTTAAAACCATGCAACAAATTCTCTACTCACTACAAATGGTACAGCATTTGGTGCAAAACTAAATATTTGCCTGCAAATATCAACATAAATTAGACAATTATAACTCCTTTTCATACAGCTTCATTAGGTCACAACAATGACACTAATTCACAGATATTCGCGAGCGCAAAGTGAATTCCATTGTTGCAGACCCTGCATTGTCGCTATTCTGATAGCTATTAATTCTTTTTATTTATTTCAAATATTTCAAAATAAACAATTTCTAAAATATTAATGTGTAAGTCTATAACAAAGTTCGAATGTAAGAAACGAAGAAAGAAATAATATACAAAATTGCACATTCTAATTTACGACGCATCCAGCTGTCCAAAGCGCAGTAAATTTACAGCGGCCTATTACGTTTGTCACAAAGTTAAAGAAAAACTACTCGTATTTTGAAAAAAATTAAGCATGATCGTATTTATTTTATTTATTTATTTGTCAATATTCGGAATTGCCACATACTTTTCTTGCCAGCTACCATCTATCATCGCCAAAAGTACATTTTTTTTGTCATTTTCTTAATTTTTCGGTTTCCTATTGGTAGACAGAAACATTAATTTTAGAATATTAAAGAACACAAAAACCTAGCCGTAAATGGCAATTTTCTTTTAAAAATTATGTGCCGTTTAAGAGAAATGGCGTTTTAGTTTTTATTTTTGAGTTTTCAAAATACTTTATTTGAAGTTATTTGAAGCACTTACACTCACAAATATAATCATCTTTACAAATTACGGATAATGTGCATATTAAAGATGTGAGAGATCTTTCAAAAAATTTACATTTATATAATTTTTGAAAAAAAAACAAAAAAACTCAAAATAAACTTCACGCTATACTAATGAGTGTAATTAGCACTATCCGTTACAAAAGTTTCAAGAAAAAAATTGCAGCCATATACGAGAAAATGACGTTTGAGCATTTCTGAAAATGCCGAAATTTGAGCTACTTTTCACAGAAAACGGTAGTGTTTTCGAGAAACTTTACTTGACATTATTTAAAGCATATATACTCGTAAATATAATAATGTAAAAAAATCGCCGATAACGTAAATATTAACGACGTGAGAGACAAGTAAAAAAATTTACATTTTGGTAATATTTGAAAAAACCAACCGATAGACCAAAATTGCTTTTATGTCATTGATAGAGTACATTTACCACTATCCCTACCAAAAGTTTAAAGAAAAATTTGGAGCCGTTTTTGAGAAAATTTTGTTTTTGTAATTTTTTAAAATTGCACATATTGCACGCAATATTGCACGAAAACTACCAAAATTGTGAAAACCATTTACATGACCTTTATTAAAGAACTCAATATGCAGAACAAATTTATTTGAAGAAAAAATCTCTATCTTCAATTTTGTAGTTGGAGAAAGACGCCCGAAAAAAATTCGAACTTTCACAATTTTCGAAAATTCAGAGCTGTACGTGAAAATCGGACCAATGCCATGTTAAAAAGTGTATTTTCCTCTATTCATACAAGAAATTTAAAGAAAAATTTGGAGTCGTTTTTGAGAAAATGTTGAAAATCCCCGGGGGGCTTCATATAAAGTACCCCCAAATTTTAAAGAAATCTTTTTCAAAATCACAAAGCTTCGACTAGAATCAGATCGACTGGGGAATATCAGTTTTGAAGAAAATCGACCGAACGGTTTAGGCGCTAGCGTTGACCACAGACGGACAGACGGACGGACGGACAGACGGACAGACGGACAGACGGACAGACGGACAGACGGACGGACGGACGGACGGACGGACGGACAGGACAGACGGACGGAATGCCGTCAATCGATTTTTAAGTATAAAGAAGCAACAAATCATGGATTTTGACCACACCACGTGTTAGGGGATTTTTTTTCTTAATTTAGCAACTGGTTTTATCCACTTATTCGTTTTCACGGCCCGGCAATTAATTTTTTCCACCGAAAATTTGCCATTTTTTCGCGCAGCGTTACATAACTTTCCCTATACTACGTATATCACTCCGTGTATACGTACGTATACGGGAAAGTAAAAATTGGAGCCGTTTTTGAGAAAATTTTGTAAATTCCCGGGGGGCTTCATACAAAGTACCCCCAAATTTTGAAGAATCTTTTTCAAATCTCAAAGCTTTGACTAGAATCAGATCGACCGGGGAATATCCATTTTGGAAGAAATCGTACTATGGTTTAGGCGCTAGCAGTGTTCACAGACGGACACACGGACGCTTTCAATTGGGTTTTCGGTATCAAGGACCCAGAAAACAGGGTGTCTGGCTACACCACGCGTTAGGGGATTTTTTTAAATTTAGCAACTGGTTTTATCCACTTATTCGTTTTCACGGCCCGGCAATTCATTTTTTTCGGCCGAAAATTGGCCATTTTTCGCTCAGCATTACACAACTTTCCCTATACTACGTATATCACTCCGTGTATACGTACGTATACGGGAAAGTAAAAAGTAATAATATTTATTGCTAACATTATGAAGAATTTGCTTATGAGTTTACCTGAAATGACTTACCCTGTACAATTCGCTAAATAAAGATGATGGTTTTGCATCACTTATAAGACCCAATTGATACAAAACTCTTGAGTGGGATACTGATGGGTTTGGAATTCTCCCATGAATGCATCAGATTTAAGATTTAAAGAATAAAGTTCACATATTGTGATGTAAGAAAAACAGCAGGCTCACAAGCAACCTCCAACACTTGTCAACATAATTTAGAACTCGAAAACGATATCTTCTAGGACCTTAAAGTCAGGTGCTCGTGTCCTAGAACCCGAGAATTGCTTCTTATGCACTAATCTACTACTTAAAAGTGAAACCTTTTTGACCTTCTATTACATTTCAGAGGAAGCCCCAACTCCCTAGCAGGGGTGACAGAAACGTTCGAAGTTATTTACTTGCATGAACCTATTTTCACTTTTAAACTTATGTTGACAAATTGCATTGAGTTTTCACACCAGTCCATCTACAGTCTCCTTCCCTCTCTCTAAATAATACGCCAAAAGAATTTGACGGTTTTCTACCATTTGAAAGATATCTTCGATACAAGACTATGCTGAATAGATAATTAACACAATACATAATTAACAACGATACAAGATTACTGCTGAATAGATAATTAACTCCCACCCCCTCGAGGGTACATCAAACAGATTTAAGACGAACAAATTAGAAGTAATAGGATGCACACAAATACACCGCAAGATACAATACGCTGAACCACATCATCGTCCATAACTTGGAAACGATATACCACAGACCCTTACAACTAGGTTTTAGTACCCCTGAAGAAATGAGGGTGAAGTTTCGTGTGCCGGTATCTACCAAATTAGCCACTTAACGTTCTATTATATTTTTGTAGATTACTTCCACTCGGCATCCGGCATATCCGTAACGCTGAATGTTGCGTTTCAGTAAAAAGCTACTAATCAATTTTAAAATTATTATTGAAAAGTGCGATATTTTAATGATTGCAACTTTTTTTGCAAAATTGTTCGCTACTTCTGGGTACTAGTTACTCTGAATTTCCAATTTCAACTGCCAGGAGAGTGACCGCGCTTTTCACCGCTGTAAGGTTTAGGAAATTATTTCGAAATAAAATAATACATTTAAAATACATTTCTGAGCTTCCACTTTGATTCCCAGTTAAACATGTGGGGGAACGTGCGATTAAACTGCGATGAACATTTGGTAACGTGCCGGAAATAAGTTCGGGAACACATGAAGAACCCAACGTGGGAACTTACGGAGAAACTGCTCGGGAACATTTGGAAATGAGAGTGGAACATATGGGAAAACATGTGATGAAACCTGTTGAAAACGTCCAGAAAACATTTGGAGAAAATGCAAGAAATCAGATGGGATTATTGTTACGCGTCTTCTAAGTCGTAAGTTCTAATTCTAACTTCTAAATCGTAACTTCTTCTTCTAAGATCTAAGTCGTAATTTCTTTAATGTGATTTTTGAACTTTCTATTACATTTTTGGAGGTTTAGCTCTTTTAGCTAGCCCCTTCGTTGCAAAAACGTATACAATATTTCAATATATGTAATAGTAAGTTGACTATTTAATATTCTGTAAAGAAATCATCCAGGTATGTCTTTCTTTTTTTTAATGAACGCTTCGTAATATTAGAATGTGTACCCTAGTTAGTAATAATTGAGTGTTACATTTGGGAGGGAAACAAACATAAAATTGCATTGGCAAAGCATGGACTCTTGTCAGCATTTATTCAATGGATCAAGAAAAACTGTAAAACCATGACAACGATCTTGAAAGTGTTTGTAAGAGTTGTATGTATATTATATATTTTAGAATGATTCAATATAAACGGTAAAAATTTATTAGCATCTTTTATGATTGCGTTTATAATCCAATGCACAGGCCAGAGATGAACGTTCGACGTTAGTATGAAGCTATTTTCGTTTCTAAATATGATTTATAAAGTGCGTAATGTTTGCTTGGATGCAAATAGGATATAAAATGATGTCTCAATCGGAAAAGTAGGAAATAGCATTAGTGCTATTCAGTAATGATTTTTCTTTTTTATATCAAGTTTAATTTTTGTCTGGAAGCCGTAACTTTTTATATTCAAAATCATCAAATCATTAAGGATTAAAAAAGGACAAGGATTAAGATATTATAAAACACACTTTTTTCACTGAAATGTCTTCAATGATAACAGGCGACACCTCTGACTAGTTTATCTCAAAATATCTTGAGGTGTTCCAATGTTTGACGATACTAGCAGGCGAGCCAAATAAATTTACATCCCATGTGTGATCAAATTATGATTAAAATAATTTAATATTTGAATTTACTTAATACTTTTAGAATGAATAAAAATATCAAAAAGGTAATATAATTCTAACGTGTGATATTGAGTTGAATTGCTCGAAGTCCTTGTGCAATGAACGTTAGACTATACATCATTAAGATGGCAAAAACTTGTATCTCAAAAAATTATGAGTTGGAGGTCATTAGTCCCGAAAGTGTAGTGCATTCTTTTTCATCGGATGGTGGCGGTGATCTTCCCCAGCTGGATGGCGAGATCGAGCACCGACATACCGTGGCTCTGCGAGGATTTCCTCAACCAAGTATCTCCCACCAGCGGGACACCGCCCCTGCTGGAACAAGCTCTAACCCCCCGAGCGGTCTCTCGGGTAGTGTAGTGCATGTTAGTGTAAGTGTGTGTGTAAGGAGTGAGGATAGGATAAGGAAGAGGAACGAAAGATTGTGCGCGGTCCGTGGCCCGTTTGTTAGGGTACAGGTTCGCATTCGCCTGGTGTTGATCGGAGAAACCACGGAAAACTACCGATCAGAGCAGCCGGCTAGGACCTCCCGGTCAGAGGCACTGCAGTGACATCAGTTGATGCACTGAGCTATCTCTCCCGGTCTGAAACTCGTATCAACCGTAGCACGCAAATGTTGAAGAAAGAAAGAGTTAGGGAGGAGAGGTTTTCTGATGCAAAAGAAGCAAAAAAAAGAAAAAAGAAAGGGAAATGTGTAATGACCACGGACGTTCGAGAAATGATATTAGTGCTAGCTAATTCTAGCTCTGCCTGATGAGATATATGAGTGTCAATAGTGGTCTATATACAGTTGAATTTGTTTATTTGGCAATTCATCTGCTGCAGAAACTATTAAAAATTTAAAATCACCTGTGAAAAGTAAGTATTCTTCATTAGTTTCTCTTAATTATAGATAAAAAATATGCGAGATCACCTTTGAAATGATAGCCTTTCCTGGTTCCATATTGTTTTAAGAGAAGAACAATGTTTTGAAATTAATCTCATCTTAAAATCAAAAATGGCAAAGAGACACGCACTTCAATGTGGCGACGTGTTGTATTAATCACGCAACTTTTCTTGACCGATGACCATACTTGCCCCTCCCTTGAGCAATGAACAGTTGAAGGCAAAAGACCGCAACTAGAACTGATGACAACATTTCAAACATATCTTCACGTGTGTGAAATAGAAACTGTTTTCTGTCAAAGATTTTCTCCAAAAATCTAAAGAAATGGCCGAAGCAGGTCAAGATCCATCACAGGAGATACCTAGAACTCCTGAGAAAGTTAGAACGCAAATTATTGAGAAAGTTGCGAAGGCATGACTGATTCTCCAGAGATTGGCATTATTTCATGAAATCTAGTGGCCGATTTCGTAACTAATACCCCCTCTCCGCTCGCATTTCTTCAATCCATCGGTCAAGAAAGGTTGAGCGATTAATACCTTGGACATATCTAAAATGTTGTACCTTGGACAGATCCAAGGTACAATAATTTCCAAATTATAATCCTATTCTATTTGAAGTAATCTTTTTACGTTTTAATTTACAACTAAATGTGAGTTATCGATAATTTCAAAATGTTATTAAAAAGCCACGAAGTGTACCAGCGTCAAAAGAAAACCTGTAATCAAGGAGAACATTGAAAAAGCCATAGCTATGGTGTTGAAAAAACAGATTACAGTTTATCGGTTTATTCATTTTTATTATATTATTTATTATTCAATTTATCAGATTACACTTATGACGTGGAATACATGAAAAAGGATCTGAATTCTCAAAACATTCGAAAGAAGATACTACCATATTTGCAATCGAAAAGAATGATTTAATAAAGCTTCCACACCCAGATCCTATTAGAGGATCAGTTCGACAGCTTCAAAAGTTTGTTTTTGAAATTGATTTATCCAGTGATTGCTAAACCTTCTTTTTGAACATTTAATAGAAACTGAGTACACCTGAAAACGTTAAGTATGCCTTATTTCGTCTTAAGACATAAATGTTTATTTAAAAGTTATTCAATAACTTTATTCCAAATACTTTGCCATTTTCTCACATAATTATGGTCCAAGGTATAACATATCTTGGTACAAAGAGGTACAACACTGTGTTGTACCTCGGCCCTAATTACTTTTTTAAAATTTGCAAATAAATCAATTATGTCTTAAGAATTTGTGCTTGAAAAAATACGTGAGATGTATAAAACTCTAGAGTATCCAGAAAAAATATTTCGGTCAATTTTATCATAGACCATTTTGACGTTTGTATATAAAAATACAAACGTCAAAATGGGTCCAAGGTACAACACGTTTCCCTATTCTTCTTTGTTCATTAGATTAACAAAATCCATTGTTTAATTAGTAAAACAGTGTTTCAATTCACTCATTTGATTTCTATGATCTTTATTCAAGTTTAAAAATCCCATAACTAGAATTATATTCGGATTTTGTTGCACAAAATCTCGTATAATAGAATAAAATGCTTGTTGTTAATTTTAAAATGTGTTCAATTCCGACGAAGCATGTTAGTCGTTCGACATATACTGATATTCATAGGTATTTCAAAAAATTAATTATATTTGGGCATCACAGAAAGTTTTCTTGTTTCCTGAAAATTTTTGTATTGGGGACAAGATTTTTTGCCATCTTAATGACGAGTAGAAAAGCTTTGGGAAAATGTTAAATACCTTGTATTCTTATGAAACCGAACTTGACGCAAAATAAAAAGCATTGTATTTTGAAGTTTCCATCTGTTTACACCCAAAGAAATAACTAATCTAACATTTGCCTTCTTCTCTTCCTTGTGGCAACAAGTTGATTCGCTTCAAACTCCGGGTCTTATTCGTTTGCTGGTCGAGCACTGCACCCGCAAACCTCCTTCACCCTCTCTGAAACTTGGCGGATGAAGTTTCCCCGGAGACATCTGAGGCTCCGAAAAAATTGGAATTATTGGGCGGCCAGTTTGTTGACTAGAGCCTAGATACAAATACAGTTATATGTTGAAAAGAACTACCGCATGTATTACTCGGTACACTAGAATGTTTCTTTCGTACTTTTAGGAAGAAACAGATAAAAAACTTTCGCGAAAACGATGAAAATAAAGATTGCTACACTCAAGTGATTATCTGTTTCTTTATAGTATTATTTTTTATTGCAATCAAAATATGAAATTTCTCTTGTACTCTTGTTACTTTCGACCAACTTTTGTGTATTACATTGTTTTGTGTATTTTATTTTTCAATGTAATATTTGGGTTATATGTATAAACTATATAACTATATAAAACAATCGCAATTTTGAAGATATGTTGACCAACGGCGAATATGAAACTGAATGAGTGTTAAATAGTTGTATATTACATTTCACTCGAAAACAATTGACTACAATCTTAACTTTTTTGTACCTATTGAATTCTTGAAACAATCAAAGCATTGTCCCTTTTATTCCATTCCATCACGCTTCCTCTGCAGCGCCGCTCACCGTAAGATACTAGGATCGAGTCCCGTCGGTGGCATATTTTATACTAGCTATACTTTCGATACCAGCTGAATTTCAGTCTTTGTCTGAAGGAGAAGTCTAGCGGCCAACTGCTCTTATGGGTTGTTTTCCGTTGTTTATTCCGTTAAAACCAGGGTAATATCGCCGCAGTAAGTTAAAGGGCTCAGAGGATGCAGTATCTTTCCTTCCTCATTCTTAGCCTCCTCTCCTTTGCATACACACACTCATATGCCTTAAATTATCATACAAGTCGGAGGACCTGTTGGGGACGCCTTGCAGGGGAAGATAAGAGGGAGAGGCCAAACTCTGCAAGCGGACATGTAGGTCGGCACTAGATCTCACGTTTAGGGGAGAATAAACACTGTCAACCTCCAGGGATATAGCACATGTTACGTTTGCGGGATTAAAGACTATAATAGTTGATGGAAACACTGAATATTGTTGAGGATTCGCACAGTCACCATATGAAAACCGTCCTATCTCAGAAACGACTCACGATAGAAAAAATCTAAGCACATATTTGGAATCAGGCTCTGCCACTTAGTGCAACTCACATATTTTATTTACTGATAATTTTTCATTTCGTCTAGATAAGTCCTTATTTTGAAGGATATTTCGCACATTCGCAATATTAAAGTCATCTTATAACAAAAATTAAACGTGCTAATTGTTTTAAGTATATCGATGTCCCATTTAACCTGACTATACGAAATAACAAAAATAATACGCATCGTTTCAAAACATTTTCCAGACAAAAATGAATGTCTCCAAGGGAAACATCTGCCTGACCGAAAATCAAACCTCCCCCAGCCCCCTGGGGGAGGGGAGAGCGGGGCCAACTTTAAAATCTTAAATAGTAACCTCTAATTTTATCGCAGATACGGATTTTACACTAAAAAATACATGCTTTGTCTAAACCATGTTTTTGATTCTTGATAGATGGCGCTTTAATCCCAAAAATAAGACTTTGCAATTCTCGAGAAATTACATTTTGGATTAAAAAATAGAAACACCTCTTCAATGTTTTAAAAAACGTGCTCCAATGCTAACAGTTAAGCTCCCACCCCCATGGGAGTGGGGTGGGTAGTAACTTTCAAATCTCAAAAAGATCCCTAATTTTTTCATTAAAAAATAGATTTAACGTGTAGTGTTTTTTCATTCGTAATTAGTTAGTGTTGAAATGTTTAAAATCATTTGCATCCCCATAGTGAGAGGTGAGTGGACTCACTTTTCCGCCGCCGCCTCCAGCACTCCGTTAGTCAGAGGCGAGGGGACTCGGCTAAAACAAGTGCCCCGAAAGGAACAGAAAACTACTACGTTCATGTCGTCGTTCCTGGATGATGCCAAAAGCAGTTTGTTAAAAAATTCTACGCTAACTAATCACAAAAGAAAAAACCTATTCGTTAAATCTAATTCTTTAATGAAAAAATGGGTGTTCCGTTTGAGATTTGAAAGTGACCACCTACTCGACTCGCTGAGGGTGGCGCTAGTGGAATACTGTTTTCATTATGTTATTTAAAAATTATTGAAATGTGTTTATTTTTCAATCCAAAGTGTAATTTATCGAGAATTGCAAACAATCTTATTTTTGAGATTTCAGTGCCATCTATCACGAATCAGAAACAAGATTTTTAGATAAAACATACGTATTTTTTAGTGTAAAATCTGAATCTGCAATAAAAATGGAGATTCCCATTTAATATTTAAAAGTTGTCCCCGCCTCACCCACTTAGGACTGAGGGGAGGTTTGATTTTAGGTCAGGCAGGTGTTCCCCATAGAGACATTTTTTTTGTGTCTGGGAAGTTTTTTAATACGATGCGTTTTGAATTATTGCGATTTGAATTATTTTGATTTGTCGGGTTAAATGGGACACTTGAATACGTATGGTATTAAAGGGTGATACATAGTAAATCACACATAGTTCTATTTCTGATGATATTTCATTGTTGATCTGTGTAATCAATCAATCCGAAACGAAAACAAGTCGTAAAAAAAATCTTTTCTTACGAAATGTATTTCACATAATGTCGCTCGTGGTACAAAAGAGCAGCGGGGAGGTCAGGCGTTGCGGGGGATGTCCCCGGCCGCGAGGCTGCTGCGGAAGGCGAGCGACCTCGGGGCGGGCGCGCCGCGCTGCGCCCCCGCGGGCTTCCCCGCGTCGCCCGCCCCCGGCGCCCCGCCCGCGGCCCCGCCCTTGGCGGCCTTCCCCGCCGCGGCGTCTGCGGTCTTGGGCGGCTTGGGCGGCGCCAGCGTCACGAAGTTGAAGCGCACCACGCGCTCGTAGCGGTGGCCCGGCTCCAGGGTGAACGACTTTTCTTTCTACACGCACGCAAGCAAGACATGGTTGTTTGTGCGCCAAGGACGTTGTAAGGGTCGTAATGAACGAGCGGCGACAAAAAATATGTGAGTTTTTTGTCGCTACTCGATCTTTAGATTCAGTTCACGCCCGTGGTACGTACAGATGATTTTATTTTTTTACGTAATTTTAATGAGATTGACTTATTTATTAATTAAACTAGTTGTTAACTTGATTCGGTTGGTCTTTTCATATTTCCCTCTCACAAAATTCCCTTTCCTAATTCCCTCCATAAGAGAACAATCAGTACCATTCAACTGTTTTCATAATTCCCTAGTAATCATGATCCGCTCGATCCAGGTAAGTTATGCAGGTATTTCAAACTAAGTATCGAAGGCAAAAATAAGCAATAACGTAACAGTAAAAAATTAAATCATTATCCTCACCGAGAAATAACATGGAGAAAATGAAGTTCTCTCCTGAAAGTATGCGCCATACGTTTTAGAAATTGTGCCAAAAATTCTATGATTTATCATTTACCCAGAACTTGAAGCATAATACTTGTTACAGATTTTAATAAATATAAAATAAATAAAAAAATAAATATGAGTGTAAAAATAAAAATTAACATAAAAACCCAACAGAAGAAGATAGGACACTTCTTGAAAATTAGAAAATATTACTCTTTTTGCGAAGCCCTCGGTGGCTTGTTGGTTAGCGTGCTCTCTTTACAGTGCCCAATTCGATTCCCCGCTGGGCCAAAATAATAACTGTGCGCTTTCGTTACAAATGTCCCCGTATCTGTTGCTGTGTGACGGTGAAAAAGCCCATCCTAAGGCTATGAAGACCAGTATATACGGTAAAGGGATGTCTTCGTGCAAACCACACGAACCCTTTATCCCATGGCCGAGAGGCTGGGTCACCGCTGATCGGCCAAGGACTCTTTTTCTTGAGTGGAAACGCTTTCTTCGAAGACTTACTTCGAAAATAGTGTCGGGATAATCCTCTGGCGCCAGAATAACTGCGCCCTGGGCATACAGCTCGTGAAGAAACCGAACAGCCGGAGTGTCTTCGATCAACAACCCTCCAATATCAGCGTCCGCGTCCTCGCCCGCATTCGTCGTTGCCGTCATGTCTTCGCCCCAAGTTTCGGTGTAATCGTATTCGCCGAAATGCTCCTGGATGTCACCTTGGTCCGTAAAGCTCACACTGCGAGGCCTCCCCTAAAAGCAGAGAATGAATGGTTATAAGTACTAGCCGACATATTTGTTTATTTACGAACGTATCCTCGAAAATGTGCCATGTTATCCGATCAGAGTGAAGTTCGCGCCTCACCGTTTAAAAAAATATATTTATTACTAGATTCATGAGCCTTTAGCAGTTTAAAAACTCTTTAATTTCTACCTTGTTGACATAGTTTCAGCTTAAAACATGAATACGCACACTTTATTTTAAATAAAGAAGGAAGACATTCAAAAGAAATAAAAACAAATCAAGGAGTTTGTCAAGGTTTCCCAAGGTTTCCGTTCGTCAGTCTTTCCCAAATATTGTTTAATACTGTATATTTAGATAGTGTCATCCAAGAATGTAAGACTAGCATCATCTCAGGAATTAAACTTTTGAATTATAAATGAATACACTCCTACTCTTAATTTTCAAAATTACAAACTTTCAAACTTTTTGCGGCGTCTTCCTGCGACTACAATATTGAAGATAGAGATTTTTACCTTAATGGAATCTGTTCTTCAAAAATAGATCTTGAAATGAGGTATGTACAATTTTTCGACAATGTGGCAAAATGTTTTAGCAATTTTACATGAAATATAGGCAGGATTTAAATAAATTATTTTATCAATTTTTTTGACATTTTCTTCCTCGGATACGGCAATGGGCGCTAAAAAGTATGTGAATATTCAGTGACGAGCCGCCACTCCAGATCATTGGTATAATCTTTACGTTTAAATCTCGCCCCTGTTGCTCTATATTCAGGATGCAGTGTCCTCAAACTCTAGAAACTTAGTTATCCTGCACGCAACTTTCATCCCTAAGCCATAGGAGAAGGTCATTCAGGGAAATCTCTTTAGGATATTTTTATGAATTGAAAGGACCCGGTAATCGTACCTCCGTTGGAAACGGTTCTGGCATCTGTGGTTGTCCTGGAGGTGGTGGCAGCGCAGGAGGTGGTACGACTCCGTACTGCCCTGCTCCGTATTCTGCTCCGTATGGCGCTACCCCTAATTCTTGTTCTTCTTCCTCTTCTCCTGCGAATTCCTTTCCTTCCGCCGAAGGAACGGTTAACTTGTTGAGAGTGTCTAAATGAAGACACCGAGTGTTGGAATAAATTTCAACAACCCTTCCAGAAGGTCGATGACTCAATCTGTAAAACAAGTAGCATTTTTGGAATCGTTCAGTTGTCTTTCATCGTCCGATTCAAATCCCAAATTGATCCTAATTACAGAGAAAATTTGAATTTCAAAATTATTTTTATTTTTAGTTGTAAAGCAACATTGGTCAATTACATTCGAGGAAGAGATTTTATTAAATTAATTTTCGTAATGTAAGAAGTAACGAACTTCCATGAGTAAAAAATAAGTCTTAATGGTAAACAACGTAATAAAATAGAAGTGTAAAATTTCGAATTAAAGTCAGGTCTTTTGAAGTTTCTCGTACAGGTCACCTTAGAAGCAAAACAAATATCCCCCTGAAAGGCACAAAATGCATCTGCGGAAGAATCACTAAACTATTTTGTTATTTCCAGGAAAAACTTTCAGTTATCCGCGAAGAAAGAAGCCTTGCTGGTAAATGGAAGAAGTTGCGTTATAGAGGAGTTACTCTTAGAAGGGACCAGTTTGACAGGTCGGAAACAAATGAACGTCACGCAGGGCGATTCCATTGGAAGAGATAGTGGTGAAGCCATTTACAAATAAGTTAACTGTAAACCAACGCACTGACAAAATGCGTGCATGGTTATAACTTGCTGTTATGTTGCCAGCAGTGGCCAAGCAGTAGCTGCCAAAGCTGCCCCTTCTTAAACACTAAAATCTAAGCCAGAATAGATCGGCACACAAACAAATTCCAGTTTAGGGAGATTTCCGTTTTTGCAAGGTTTTTCATTTTACGAGTATGACACTTGTGATATTTATATTTCTGCCCTGAAAATAGTACATTACATAACTTTATTATAATTAACAAAACACATTAACATCTAACGTAATTATGAAAGAAATCACCAATAAACGAATATAAAACACACTTCATTGAATCTTCTCAGTTGAAAAATACACGCCACCTTACTTCCTGGTGGCTGTATTCGGACTGTTTGCTGATTCTTTCAACACACAATGCATCACAACCCAGTATTATGACTTTCTGATATTCTCGCATGACCTTGAGCAATGCCTATCTAGGCGAGGAGTTATGGTTTTCAACGCGGGGGAGGGAGACGCGTGAATAGAAACCATGATTTTATCCCATCATGTTTTTATAAAAACATCGATGTATTCGAAACATCGACATGTATGTCGCATCTCTACACTGAAGGTCGAATTTTACGCTGACAGCTGAAGCCCCTGTCTTTAAACGTCCGGCTGCCACGATTAAATCGCGTGTCACAGGGATAGAGAATTCAAAACAAGCTTACAGATGAATTCATTTCATTAAGAACATCTCGCGTCACTCTGTCAATTGCATTAAATTCACAGGAATTCCGTTTTATAAAGATATTTTTTCTTGCAGGACATGAAAAACCGTTTCGTTTCCGCGTTGGACAAGTTCGTTTTATGCTATGTAAAATGGCATTTAACTTCGCGGGCCGGAGAAATTTTCCAGTTAAGTCAGGTTTTCGGCTTGTGTGGGTTCCGGTTTAGATTTTACTATAGTAATCTCTCTGTACCCAGCGATGAAGCGTAGGAGATGGGCTATCTAGCGATGAAGAGGGCTACGCTACTGTAATATTTCTAATATTATGAGGCATCTCTGAGAACTATTAGTGGCCACAGAGTAAACAATGCACCCGCTGTAGTCTGTGTGGACACATAATGTATGCATTAGAGGTACATAGATATAGTCTATGGTGGACACAAAGTGTGCCGATAATCGATACCAGCGCAACAAAAGAGCATCGCGTGTTAAAAATGAAGTGGACAATTTTGGACTTTTAGGGTTTGTGAGAAATTGTACAGAAACTGTGACTATTCAAGTAAATAGAGGCAATGTCGTGGAATATTATACATGTTGTTTGAACACGATCGGTTAGCGGGTTCGCTTAAAATCACAGAAAAAACGAGTTCGGAAAGAGAACCATTCGTACGTCCCAAGAAGCATCAAACCGGAATTTATTAAAATTTAAGAAGAAACACTGAATTAAATAATGAGAGATAATGGGATTCATTGGAAGATAATTTCGGCCGAATTTAGAACTGGGTTTCTGAATTTTAGAACACTGGGGAATGTATTATTAAATAAATATTAAAACGTAAGAAGATGATGAAACAAACGAAGACATGTTGCATAACGTCAACATAGAAATCCACGATTTTCGGCTATAAATATTTAGAAAACGGCACTTTTAACAAGATAATCATGACATTGGATGCATGACGAAGCGAATGAACCCGAAACCCGTTCGAGACTCTTAAAATTGAACATTTTGAGAAAATTTTCTAGGACGACAATGAGAATAAGCGAAAGAAGGTGGTCGGCATTTTTTTTTAAAAACAAAGGTGTTGTGTTAAATCGACGCAAGTTTTTGAGACAGTTGGGTTCTGAAAGCCGTGGAAAGCACATCGAATTCACGTCGGTCCGATTCAAAATTCATAATTATTTTTGGGACTTGTAATTTTTTTGTGGTGATCGAGCATTCAGTTAAGAACTGTGAACGTGTAGTAAAACGGGACGTATTCGTATTGAAGACAGAAGAAGTTTATGTTATTTTGTTAGTGATTTTTCAATGGAACATTCTGGAAATTTATGGGATTTTCCACGGAAGGAGATTAATTGAAGAAGACGAGCCGCACGAGATTCAACAGACCCGACGGCAACGCACGCGAGGAGGCGCGTGTACATCGAGGGAAGTGGCAACGGCGCGGTTCTTCAACAACAAACGCAGGAAAGTGGCGCATCAGCAAACGTTCGCGACGTAATTCATGAATCCAAGCTGGTTTCGCGATTTTTAACAATAATGTGAACAGTAATGGAGAGTACGGAACTGAATAGTCGAAAGTAACATTAATCCAGATAAGAACGATTTAACAAATACTAAGCAAGGATAATTAATTTCATTTTTGTGTATTAGTATAGAATAAGTACGTACGTACGAGATTTTGCACAATATTAATAAAATTCAATTGCTACAAGGAATTCCTTTAATTAATTATCATTCATGATCAGCTGGTCAATGATAAATAAAGATTAGCATAAGAATTAATTGTGATTTATAAAACAGAGCGAATCGTAACAATCACGCCAAGAGCACCTATATTAAAATTTACATTGTTGCCGCAGTTAAAAGAAACGCTGATTAAAGTTTTGTTTTCATGTTTAAAAGGAAACACCGTGTTTGATTTCAGTAGCATATTTCCTGGAAACTGTTGTTGTTTTGAATGTTGTTTTCAGCCTGGTCCGTACGGAGGCACCCACCGCCCACGACCCATAAATTTTTGCAATCACGGGATTTAGCAGAGTAATATTCGGTAGTAACGTCAGATAGATAGAGAATCCAGAGGAAGTCCCGTGGGTACTTTTGCATTGGCAGCCCCGTGTGGGGCACAAAAGGGGGAGTACTTTTTGCACTACCTTGCGATGAAGCGCAGGCGATGGGCTACCTAGCCATGAAGATGGCTATGCTACCTAGCGAAGAAAATGGCTATGATTCTTAATAATCAATTGGTCTACAAGTTTTACTAAAATGGCTATGCTACCTGGCGGTGAAGCGTAGGTGATGGGCTATCTAGCGATGAAGATGGCTACGCTACCTGGCGATGAAGCGCAGGCCGTCATCGGGGCTCCCGTTGAGTAGCAGGTGGTGGTTGAAGCCGCCTTCCGGTCCCTTTTGGAACGCGTTTGCCATGAGGATGGGCGCCAGGAACAAAAGGCCGTGGTGCTTGGAGTGCCTCAACTCCCCTGCAACCAAGACACTCCCGAGTCACCAGAACGTTCCAGTGACTCCAAACTAAGCATGCCGGGACAGTAGTCGTGATAACCATATTCCTTTTTATTGTCACAGTTCCTCCATCCTCCTTTCCAGGAACTTTGGTTGGTCTTTAAATACAGATCTTTAATACAGTTGTGTTAAAATAATATTACTTTGTAGATTGACCAGTTTAATATAATTCTCATTTTGACAGCTCTTTAAAGGTACAATAAACATCCAATAATTATTGAAAGGTTTTTGACCATTGAAAGTAATTTCAATGTGTTCAACTTCCCATTTTCATGTGTTTAGCAAACAAATTACGTAAATTAGATTCTCTAGAATTGAGAATGGTGAATTCATTTGTAATTCTTTCATTTGTAACGGTGAATTTCGTTCACCGTTACGAATGAAAGAGATTTGGAGTAGTGGCCAGCAATGTGACAACTAACGATATTTAAAACTAATTGCACTTATTGAATTACACGTTCGATTCTTTCCAGTTGTTCTCTTGTACCCTTTCTTTGCCGCAATACTGTAGCATTCCCTTCTGCGTTTCAGTTTTAACTAACCGTAAGAGGATCTATTTGTTTGTTTTGAAACTTCATTTTTTTTCATTTGATGTCGGCGCATGCGCAGTACAATTTTCTCCAGAATTGTCGTGTTACGCCTTTCAAATCTACGACTTGCAAAAACTATTGAATAACGCCTGCCCCCGTGATCTACCGTCCGTGAGTGTTAGTGCACCGACTGTAATCTTCATCTGTACATCTTCATGTACTAAACTTTCTCGTATTATTTTTCACTTACGCAATTTTCGAAAATGGAAGGAGTTCAACAAAAATCGCGCCCGCGCAATTTTTGTAAGCTTGCTTTGCTGTATTAGAGAAAAAAGAAACAAATTGGAGCTCTTTAGGGGTAAATATTTTTTAAATTGCCTTCTCTTCAAACAAAAATTACACAAAAACTTTATTTAAAAAAAATTACAAGATCTTTATTTAAATATATAATTTTTGAGAACATATTACATGAATTGAAAATCTCTACCATCAATATTGTACTTTTACTAAATGATTTTTTTTTGCAATTTTCTAAAATACATAGAATTAACCGAACACGGGACATGCGACATTTCTTTAAGAGTACTTCAGTCTGTTAGAGAGAAAAAAATTGAAGCAGATTTTGAAGAAATCTTGTTTCCAAAAACACAAAAGTTCACAAAAATTGCTTACATTTTAGAAAAATTGTACATGGCCTTATTTAAACATCAGCTTTGAAGATAATATTTTAGTAAAACAAAATCTGTGTCTTAAATATTTTGTATAAAAATTGAAACTTTTGCAGTTCCCACAAATTCACGAATTTCAATGAAAATAAAACAGACATTTTTTCAAATCTTTCTCTAAACTGCGTAAGTAGTATGAGAGAAAGTAAAATCAGGGATTCATTCAAGTGGAGAGATCAGCAAATGATCGTATTGTTGAGGCAATTGCAATTCTTTTTCTCCTTATAAGACAGTACTATTTGGAGGAAAAGAAATAGAACAAAATAGAATGCGTATTGTCTACGCTTTACGAGACGAGCCGCGTCTATGTCGTGGTGGCTGATGTTTTGGCCAATATATTGTGGCCTTCCTCACAGCGTTCTGTAAATATTGAGAAAGACCACAATAATATGTTGGTCGAAACGTTAGCCACCACGACAGAAACGCGGCTCATTTCGGATTGCTTAGACCAGGGTTGTCAAGGTCGCGAGAGAGGTAACAAGCTAACTAGAGCTTGCGGGCACTGCGTTCAGAGAAATTGGCGCAAAATTTAAAAGTAAAGGTTGTAAAATTGCCTCGGAATGGCGGTGCGTCTCTGGATATCTGGCTCATGACAATCATTGGGAGAAGTTACTTGACAGTTATTATCACAAATTTAGCTATATTAATTCCCATTTTCTCTTTCAAGCAAAGAAATGACCCATTAAAATGAAATAACATATCAGTCAGATTTCAAATTCTTCACAGAGAGAACCGAAAGTTCATTAATTTTGTAATCGTGTCTACTTAAGAGTGATATAAAAACATTACATTGTTAGGTTCAGGTTAGGAGATTTAACGAGTATTCTTGCCCGTTAAAAGCGCTTTCCGTCCGTAAACGAGAATTGTTAAGTGATAGAGACTTGTTAATTAATTTCTCATTATTGTTAAGTAGAATAAATTACTGAATGATTTAAAAACACAAAACAAAATGAAAACAAGGAAAGAATTCATCATTCAAACATATTCCTGCCCATTGGCAAACTTGTTTCAGCAATACAAAATTTAAAAGAAAAATAAACATGAAGTAGTAATAAATAGTAAAAAAATGCAATCTTAATTGAAATCCCGGTTGTTTGCTAGAACAAATATGGCAAGCATATTTTCGAATGAAGCCACTATTCACCGCCTCGCGCCACTTCAGCTTGCGCATGTCCACCCCTTTCTGGATTTGGAGGGAAAATGGGAGCTGAGTGAGGGGAAGTTGCCCGTGCTTAGGAGCCCCGGGCTTCCCAGGCGGGCTAGTACCTCGTGCGGGCGTGGTTTCAGGTGCATGGCCTAGACAATACAACTGTGATGTCAAGCTCTTCTATTAGTGGCAGTGGTACGCGCCGTGGCTCCATAGCATGCCACGAGCTTCTCTGCGCAACTAGCGTCGGGGAATGGAACTATTAGTAGTAACGCGGCCGTTTTACAATAGGAATGGCGTTATCTCTGGTGGCGGGGTAATGAACTGCGTGGAGGGGTGATTTCGTCGTGGCACTCGTGCCACCGACTCCCACTCGTGGCATCAACCTCGACAACGCTGCAATACAAACTCCGACCCCAGCAGCCTCCGCAATGATAAGAGAGCGCGCACCGGTGAGCATGCCGTCCTTGTCCGCCTCGAGGAACTTGCGCGCGTTGATCATGAGGTGGTGGCTGAAGAGGCCGGCTGGGCCGCTGCGCTGGCCCGCCAGGTTGAAGGGCAGACGCGCGCTCATGGACAGCGGCGTCGCCAGGGTGCACGACGCCGACATTCGCACCATCAGATGGTTGCCCGGCTCCAGGCTGCGCGCCGCGCACACAAACAAACGTGTTACATTTACACATTCGGTTGTGTATTTTAGAAATTTTAGCTTAGTAATGTCAAGCTCTTCTACTGGTGGCAGTGGCACGCTTCGTAGCACCATGGCATGCTACGAGCTTCTGAGCGCAACGAGTGTCGGGAAAGGAAACTATCAGTAGTAACCTCAGCCTCCAGAAGGCAGAGTAATATAATTTTACAAAGTTCTCGATAAATCACAATTTTCAAACTTAATTGAATAATGACTATATAAAATAGCACATATATTTGTGAATAAGCATTTTCAATAATGAAATTGCTAAAAAAAAGCACATAATTCGATTAAGTATTTAAAGTTTCAGAAATAGTTAACGAATTTCTCTCTCGGGATCTCTAGAACCTGACTTTACCAACGTAAAATCGCAGGTAAAGTAAAAATATAAATAAAAATAACAACAAACTAAATTTATGTAAATCCCGTCTAATCGTATTTCACTTGTACACCGTTCAAGGCGATATTGACTACTGCTGCTCCCTTGTGGCGAGGCGATCAACTGCTTGGAGGAATGATTTCGTCGTGCTACCTGTGCCGTCTCAATGTGCGAACAAAATATTTTCATTTTAAAAATAGAATTTTCTTAGGAAAATTAATATCTCCTCCCCCCCCTCTCTCTCTCTCTTGGAGGTAATATAACGATAGCAACAATACATCTAATTATTTAGAAACTAAATTACAGAAGCAAGCCTGACATTCATTTATGCGTTTACGACACGGAAACGTTCAGTATTCGAATAATTTAAATATTTCGAGATTTTTTTTAAATTTTACAAATATGGTGAAAAGTTGGCAATTTATTCTTGATAATAAAATTTGAAGATAACTAATTACATTAGAGTGCTTAATTTCCATGTTATTAAAGTATGATTTTGTTAAGTTTTCTCAACTGAGTTTCCAATTTAGTCTGATTTCATTACTTCATTCTTACTCATATTTAATTCCAAAGAACCGGGCGTACCAGCTCAGCATTCAATTTAGTAATTTTATAAAAGTACTTGTAAACGACCAAAATTGGATTATTCATTGAGTGTGTGCACAAGAAAATTGACGAGACGTAAAAATCTTATTCGAGTTAAATGAATGTAAAGCCATCTGTTTTTACGTTCTAGGGAAAAGGTTTATCAACACAGTTCTAAACACAGCCAGTATACGAGAGTAAATCACTTTGTCCTTGGACGCAAATGAAATTTTTCCTCTCTGAACAAAACCGACCTGTAAAATTACAATTTTTGAGATGTGCCACTTTTCCGGTAGCTCTGAACATTTAAGTATGTTATTAGATCTCGTTTTCTTTCGTTGATTTACTCAACTACCTGTACTCAACGGTGACCAACAAATCCCCCGGGTAGTCCTGTTCGCCTGCGGGGCTGTGCAGGCTGAACACGACGTGGCTGGCGTTTTTCAGGTGCGCCTCCCACGCCATCTGTGAATTGCAAAGAATCGATCGTCGTAAGGATGGCACGTGTAAACATATTACATTTTCATTGATAATTTTGCATATTCGTACAGTACGAAATAATACTAGTTTTATATCGTTATGTTCCGCATCATCGTTGTGTGTTGAACGACCAGTATACTAAGTGCTTAATGAATTTAAAAAAATAGTTTTACGATTTATAAAAAGACAGTTGATATTTTCTATCGTTTAAAAGGACTTGGGTTGTATGTGCAAGTGTCAACATCACAAATGCCCAATTCGTTTTCGCGGCTTATTAGAATGTCATTTCATTCAGAAGACGGTGTCCTCCTTTGATATAAAATGTTTCATGTTTTATGCTCTATACGAATAAAAATTACGTTCAGATTATTATTTTTCTTGGTAGGCGTACTCACAAGCACCTCTGTCGTCTTTCTTACCTCATCGAAGTTCGTGTGACCCTTCTCCTGCGGAGGGCCGATGATGGGACACGTCATGCGGCCGAGCACGCAGCCAAGTCGATGTTCATTTACCGTTTCGTAATCTATAGGAGCACAGACAATGTAATTACAGATGACAGGTATATATCCTTCATTATTGTTGTATGAAGGTATTATATCATTCATAATAACGTATTATATCTTTCATAATTCTTATTGTTGTTGTTATTATTATTATTATTATTATTATTATTATTATTATTGGTATTAGTGTTCTAGGTTACTGAAAGGCTGTGTATATTTATGTTTTTGTAATTAGCTGCCACCGGGTTATGCCCAATTGCAGTTTAAATAAATCTAATCTAATAAGACGTCACATGTTAGCTAATCATTAGACTTAAGATTTATTGAATTAATTGACTGTGCTATCCAAAACGTAAAGTGGGAAGAGTCTTTCGATACTTGCGACAATGTGTGCCACTTACCAGAGAGGCTGTCTAATCCCACCACCACCTCATCCACATCACCGTGAGAGTCCGGCATTCTCACAGATACAACGCGAGCGCCGTAGTTGGTCAGAGTAACCTGCAAACGGGAAAAAACATGTCATCCTCTTGGGTAGTTAACCTGGTCTTCTCTGACACTTTTGAACTAAACTAATAATTTATCAATTGCTTGTTAATGAAATTAACAATTATACTCCTTTCAAACGAATGCTCGGCTATATATGAATCGTATTGAATTTTAAATTTAAATTAGGTGATTTGTGGGTAGAGAATCCAATTATGCTCTGTTCCATGACCAAACACTCGATTTTATCTTTTTGATCATGGGTATTACTAAACTTTTCGGCACATTTTCCCCAACTGCAGTTTGATAGCTACAACAAACTAGAGCTCTTGGAGTTTTACGGGTCTTCAGTCATGCGGGTATTCTAACGAATCAAACCCACCCGCATCATACGGGTACTCGTATCATACGGGTACCCGTATCAGACGGGTACCCGTATAATACGGGTCGCCCATATAATACGAGGCGCGGGTATTTTTGATAGACACGAACAGAAGATTGTAAATTTATCTATTTATGTACGCTGAAGTTACCAGATAATAAGCGAAGTAGGAAAATAACGGAACGAAACAATAAATCAAGAAAAGGTCTTAAGGGCGCTTTGTGTTCTTTCACTGCGTAATTATTAGATGCGTTTCGTACGTTAGAAAGTTTCTTAATTTATTTAAATCATTATAGTTTAAATTTTAAAGCATTTACAAAATTATTATTTAAATAGTTAATTAAAAAAGTGAAGATATAAATTAATTTAAATTGTTATGTCTGTTTAAGCAATAATAGCTTTTTGTGTCCTTTCCGACCATGTTGTTCTGTAGTCCTTTCTTCCATTTCATTTTCGCCCATTTCGTCCTTTTGGTCCCTTTTGAAAAGAAATTGCGTTATTGCTTAAACATTAATAATCATTTCGAACGTATTCTACCGTTCCGCGACCCATATTCTACGGCCGACCCGTATTCTACGAGCGACCCGTGTGATATGGGTACCCGCATAATACGGGTACCCGTATCATACAGGTACCCGTATGAATGCGGGTGGGTTCGACCCGCACTTTTCTGAGACGGGCAGGCGGGCGGGTTGACGGGTCTGCGGGTATTGAGAGCTCTACAACAAACAGCAGCCCCTACTTGTGGAAACCATTTGAGACTACCGAAGAATGCCAATCAATTTAAAACTCTTTGACAAATCTCGCCTCAGATTTCATATTCCTTCAGACGGGAAATAGCACAAATTAAGCATAAAAGAACTGAGGTTGTTGTGGTGCTGTTCTGTAGTGACGAAAAGTGATACGAATTAGTTGGTAGCGCTGAGAGGCTGGAGTTCGATGACAAAAAATAAACTTTAAATAATGCATCTGATGTTGGAACGGACCAAAGGATCAGAGCACGGGCGTTTGAAACATTAAGCAATGGATAACATTCAATAGATAGATGAATTGATTATTTTGTTTCCGGGGACGTCAGCTGTTTCGATTATTAGACCCATAAGTGTAGTGAATGATATCCCTGGAGGCGGCGACTTTGCTCCTCTCCCGGAACGTATTATCCGGCGCCGACCTACAGGTCGACTTGTGAGATTTTCACCTCCAGGTATCTGTGCAAGCTGGGCTCTGCCCCATCCGGGACAGGCTCTACACTCCTGATTGATATTTGGAAGTGCAGTGTATGGACGTGTGCGTGTGTACGGTGTGAGAAGGGATCAAAGATTGGATAGGAATGATTGGGGCTCATTTTTAATGGTACTGCTGTAATGGTACGTGGCTCATTTTTAATGGTACTGCTCCGTCAAAAGCCTGATATTGATCGGAGAAACGATAGAAAACTACTGATCAAACGAGCCGCCCGCTAGAATTCTCCTCAGACAGAGGATGAATTCGATCAATGAGCTAGTGTCGAAAAAGTCGATATCTTCTGGACTCAAACCCTAGGATTATGGTCAAGATCACTGTAACAGTTGTTCAGACACTGCAACATTGTTTAGGTCCTGCTCTGGCGAACTCATCTGGCGATCAGAAATTAATGAGCCCCAATGGAACCAAAAATAAACCGACAAAGGCTACTCACGGCACCAACTGATATCACTGCAGTGCCTGTTCTGAGCTTCGAGTCCCAACGGTGGCAGGATTTTCGACTCTAGCTAGACAGCTAGAACGAATACAGCCGCTGTCTGGAGAAGAATTACAGCGAATAACTGTTGGGTAGTTTTCTAGGGTTTCTCCGATCAACGCCAGGCGAATTCTGGAGCAGCAACCTAACAAACGGGCCACGGACCGCACGCGATCTTTCCTTCCTCTTCTTTGTCCTATCCTCACCCCGTACTTACACACACCTACACTCACATGCATTATACTACCACACTCGTCGGGATACGGCCGGGAGCTTAGAGTTTGTCCAGACTGGGGCGGTATTCCGCCGGTACCTGGTTGGAGAAAATGCTCGCAAGCCGACGTAGGTCGACATCAGATCTCCCAGAGATCACCGCGACCTCCCACGAGAAAAAACGTGCACTACAATTACGGGACTGATTACCTTAGCCGTTGACGCACCCGGAATCATTAATGAACCAACCAACAATATAGATGAGTTATTCTAAGAAGGGACCACTTTGCCAGGTCGGGAAACACATGAACACCATGGAAGGCGATGACATTGCACGAGATAGTGATGAAGCCATTTACAAACGAGCTATCAGTAAACGAATGCACTGACTAAATGAGTGCATGGACGTAAATTGCAGTTGCATTGCCAACACAGGCCCGGCAGTAGCTGTCAAAGCGGTCTCTTCTTATAACAATGCGCCCCACCTGCAGCCCGTCCTCTCCCGCGATGTAGAACTTGCGCGCGATGGCCCTGCCGCGCGGCGTGTTGACGAAGCCCCAGTACTCGCCGGGCCCCTCGGTGCGCGCCACCTTGGCCAGCTCCTCCTCCATGATGGCCTGCGCCAGCGCCACCGCCTCGGGGTCCTCGGCGGGGGCGCCGGCCTCCTGCCCCGGCGCCGCGCCGTCCCCCGGGAAGCCACCGAACCCGTCGGGCCCCATCGCCGGGTACATGCCGCCTGGAGAGCGGGGCGCGAAACGTCTTTGGGCATTCAAGTTAACCTTCCAGCTGGCGCGCTGGCGTAAATTTTACGACAATAGCAGATTTTTTTTGTTTTGCTGTCAACTCATTGTTGTCAAAGACTTCTGCGTTCTTGGTATTCCTTGCAGGTATCTTTAGTGATGCATTCCTGCAGCCACTGTTTAGTTTGCACGCTATATTAAGTTTTTGTAACGCTCTATTCGGGATAAGTGCATAGTGGCGTAAACTTTACGCTGCGCGCCGACTGTTGTGTTAAAATATTGTATAATAATTTGGCCTAATCTAAATTTTCTGTAAAATGTCCAGATAAAAAATTCATGTGAACGAAAATCAGAATATTCTTGAAGAGCTGTCTGATTGGAGGAAGATCATGAATTGGATATTGACAGTGACAGTAAACGAATGTTGAAAATATAGACGAGCACCAGAACGATAGTGGATCGGAACAAGATCTTTTTGATACTAAATGCGAACGTTTATCAACGGATATTTTTTTTGGTAGTAAATATCATTTTTATATATTATAATGTGACATAAAATTCCACTGTTCTACAATTTCTTCGATTTTTTCAAGAGTCATTAAATGTCGTAAAATTTACGACACGCGCCTGCTGGTGTGAACATTTTACGCGCGGCCGATGGAAGGTTAATAATAATAATAATAATAATAATAATAATAATAATAATAATAATAATGTGAAAAAAGAGTCGTTGCAACGTTTTCTTTTGAATGGAAGTAGTTCCGGACTTGGTGGCGAAATGTGCGCGAAATTTCCCAAATGCTTGTTTTCTCCTTTTGATTCGCATTTCTTCGACAAGAAATGCTTTCCAAACAATGGGGTAGAATTATATCATAATAGCTGTATATTATCAATATATACTCGTAAATATAAGGGAATGGTCATCTGTTCCATAGACGCAAAAACTACTTGACCGATTTTGCTGAAATTTTCACTCTTTGTTCACATTAGTATCGAGACAACTTAAAGAGTGATTTGAACTAAATAGGGCGTGTAAGAAGCGTTGTTTTTGCGAAATTTATAGACTCGATTTATCGAGGTGAGCACTACACCGTTCCCAGAGGGTCTTGATTGAGGTGCAATGTGTGGATATCAGTTTGAACTACACGCTTTGTTTCGATTTATAATATGGAATAACAACGAAGTTGCGGACTAGGAAGCAGGATGCCTGAACCAGGTGTTGGCGGTGCACAGTTTTATTGTAGGTTTGCCAGGTGTTCACTATTTGAGTGAACTGTTCACTATTTCAATTATTGATTCACTAATTAGAAAATGAGAATAGTGAGAAATGAGAAATGAGACTTTGCCCTGTTGGGAATCTTGGTTATCGGGTAGATCCGCGCATTTCTTCTCATAGTTTCGGTCCCAAATATACTGACATTTTTTCAATATTGTTCATCAGTTCCGGACTCCAATGCTAGTACCAAAAGAATTTTCAATGTTAGGAAAAATTTTTGGATCGACAAACCAACCCATTCCCAGTCACCGTTTTTGCAGTCGGTTTGTTGTATTCCAAAAAAGAGGCGGTTTCAATTTCAATTTCAATTCAAAAGAAACTGGAAGCAATATTTATTCACTTAATCAGAAATACAAAAGTTCTTTCATTTACAGGTTCGTAATAATTGCAAATGCACATATAAAAATTTTTGATTTGATACTTTTAATGTGTTGTAATAAGCGTTAGGTTCCATTACATGAAGACAAGCTCACGAATGAAGAACTTTTATTTTAATTAAAAGAAATGTAAAGGGATAATTTACACCCAGCCTTGTAAATTGAACATTTAGAAGTAGAGGAAAGTACCCAAACCCGGGCTCCAATTTTGTTTTCGAATATTTTTAAATCCAATTTTTTGCCAAATTAAAACAAAATATATGCAATGCATATCTTAATTAGTTATATAAATGTTACCCTTACAATTTTTAGCCGAGTAGTTTAATAAGAAAATATTTTTTCCGTAAACTTTACATTTTGAAGAGTTTCAAAAAAGCTTTCTAATGTGATGCTCCCCACAAACGTTTTAAGAAATGGATGTCTTGCACATAGTGTATATTCAAGTGCGAGAAAAATCATATAAAAGCATCTTTTTCCGCCTCCTTACATTCTACATGAGCCCATAGTGAACACGTTAGGCACATCACCTATAGTTTTCCTGCAGGCCTCTGAAAATCATGCACTGCAAGGCTTACGCTCTGCATCTTCTTAATCTCACAGGTAAGGCATCCCTGATAGAACTTCCAATTAGGAAGAGCCAGAGGACATGCCGTAAATTCCGCATTGTGGTGGAATCATCTTTTTGCTTTTGATTTAACTTCAGCATTCTCTAAAATATCTCTTTTTTCGGCTACTTTTCGTTTAAATTATGAAATTGTCTTTTGACCTCTTTCTTCTTCCTGTCCTCCCGAACTTCCAGGATTCAAAATAGTATCTTACTTTTTATTAGCCTCGTAAAATATAAGGAATGCCAGAAACCGTATATTTATTTTTTATTTTACAAGACGCGTTAGCAACCTATGGAGGGCTCGGGTTAGGCACGAGCGTGTTCATGTTGCAAATGAAAATAACATTTTTACAAGGCAAGTAAAATAAATGATATTTCCCTACATCAATAGCTTGTAATATCCCCTCCAAAATAATGTAATGGTTAGAAGACTTACTGACGAAGTATCGAAACCAAGCAACTGAAAATAAGTACTTGAAAAAAACTTTACTTTCGCTGTTCGCATTAATGGCCTGCTGTCCGGCAACAGCTGAAGATGAAGACACTACCGCTTGACAGGGTTACAGGCTTGCAAAAAACTACAATTTTAGTATTTTTCCAATGGGCAATAGCACTCGGTGGAGCAGAAAAAAGGGGCTCGCATTAGGAACCGGGCCCAGGTTTGGGTACTTTCATCTATAACTGTAAATGTGTTTTCATTTTTAATGTGTTTTTTTTTATTTGCAACTATGCTGATACCAATAAGCGGAATATAAGACTTTGTCGTTTGGAAATTTCTCAGGTCATTTGATTTCTAAATTAATTATTCCACATCCCTGTTATTTTTGTAAATCCGAAGGGAACCTCCTAGAAACTGAGGTTTTCCGCCTATATTTTTTGGAATAATTGTCAGGGAAGAGCATTGATAATTGGTGACAACTCTTTACCACAAATTGTCTGGTGAGCCGAGGTGAGGGCGATTGCAAAATCCAGATTAATTCTACCAACCTGATATTGCATCAGGGGAATATAGACGAAGCAACACACTACCGCTATATTTGGGATCAAATTCCATACTGTGTGATCACGTGACTGGTTTAGCGTACGACATATTTCCAAATTACACACGCTAATTTTGGTGGAATATTGTGTTTTCCTCTATCAAATTAGAGTGAAGTTTGAGAATCCACAGAGGCTTAAACGTGTTTATATAACCTTCGTGTCCCAGAAACCTTTAACCTTTAACCTTCGTGTCCCAGAAAAAGAAAAGCTACCCAGAGCTGATCATTTGTTGTCAATATGAGAATGTTGACAATTGATAAACACTTAGTTCTCAGTATTTTCAGACGACGCTTTACTCCCTATCAGCAGCGTCTGTTTCAAACCATTCTCTGACGAGACACTTAAGGTATTCGTTCTCAGAGCGGGATTCAAACCTGCAACCCTCTGCGGCATTGAGTCGGGGGAGTCTTCTGAGGCATTGCCTCCTCCTGTCATCCCGGCCCTCTACTTTGAAACCACATACTATGGGGTCTCCGTCACAAATTTCAGAAAAATAGAAATTTTTAAAAAAATCTAAAAATATATAAAATAATGTATTTTTTGAAAGAATTTTTGTAAAGCTTGTCAACTACGAAAAAGTACGAAGCAATTTAATTTTGAACCTTGAACAGAACACAGTTAAAATATTAGACCAAATGTTTATGATAAAACACGTACATCTACCTAAATAGATGTTGATCTAGTTTTTCGAAATTAAATCTATGTCATCGTATACCCGGATCGTATTTATCAAAGTCATTTATTAGGTAAGAAAAGAAATGAATTATCTCTACAGTGTAAAATACCCCTGCCTCTGTACTGGCATCGTCCTGCGTTACACACAAATCTTCGCACTCATCCGCACGGTCTGCCCCAACTTCTCTCTCACCCAGCCCACCCGTGTAAATCCCGTATTCGTCATGCCTCGCCTGGCATTGGCCCACCAGGCACTGATCCGTCCCTGCCGAGATGCAACCTTAATACACAAGTGCAGTGCGGGTTGCATTTAATTAAATTTTGATTAAACTAATATCGTCTCCTATATTATTTCAGTAATATACCTTCCCTTTGTGGCTCTCGAGCGCAACCAATCAATCAATTTAGGGAATTTCGCGGAGACGTGACGAATTTCAATTACTTCAAATATGAAGAATTTGTTTAAAAAACGCATCTAAATATTTATGTAAAATGCAATCCGCAACACATGTCAAAGTTTTTGAATCTATATTGTTATACAAGTCCTAAACGAAGCGTTCTAGGGCCTTAAAAACTAAAATTGTGACGCTAAAGACCTCAAAGAAACGTTCCACACACCGTAATGTGCAGGATGAGATCTTTTTGACCATTCTATTACGTTTTTGCTGGTTCGACGCTTCTCGATTCTACCCTACCTGTTCAGAGCCTGTATAATCTGCAACTGTATGTGAAATTACTAATTACTTGATATTCTATTATTATTATTGATATTCTATTGAATTACACGGGTGTACCTCTTTGCAAGGGTGTATTACATTGTTATCAATTACAGGGTGACATATTGAATAAGTGACGGAGGATAAGGGGGTCTTCAAGTATATAAATGTAATAAAATATAAGGCTTAATATGGAAATGGAATAATTAGGAAGAGGGTGGCGTATAGCATGCGAGAGTTTGCGCACGGGTACGCTAGTATTCAATACTTAACTGGTATAATAAGGAAGCATACGATGTGGTAATTTCATTAGTTGTTTTCTATTTTACTTTGTAAGAAATCATTTTGAGCAAGATTTAGTCTTGTAAACCTTCATGTTAAAATGTTAATAATGTAGTGTTAATTCAGGAGGATGGTTTATTATATTTTTCAATTAAATTTGTCTGTTCACTGCACATTCATTTTATATGATGATATGTTGGAACACTTTTTGTCCAGTGAAGTAACTCCTGTACTGCATCCGGACATCCTATGAACGGCCTCATACCGTCTTGGCCAGGGAACTGGCCGGGAAAAGCCGGAGGGTAGCCTTGAGGAAACGCGCCGGGGTAGGCGTGTGGATCCATGCCGGGGTAGGCGTCTGGGGTAGGGGCGTAAGGGTAGGCGGCATCCGCCCCGGGTGGCATATTCCACGCCGCGTCGGGCGGCGGCGGCGGGCCCCATGCTGCAATATGCCATTTGCATCGCTGCTTTATACAACAAGAAAGCAAATAAGAATGTATATACCACAATGAAACTGGTATGAAAAGTTAGAAAGTGAACATACGTTTACAGAATAGTCAAGAAACATATTCGAAAATGTTATCCTCTTTTAGATAATGTAGTAGTTTCATTAGTTTCATAGCGTTTTTATTTCCCTTGTATGTAACATAAATGTTGAATGATCTATTTTTTATTACTTTCACACAATCAATATTTTTTGTCAAGAAATTATTTGTGAAAATTGTTTCTAGATCATTGATTGCTTATCAATCCAAATAGTCTGTTTCCGTATCGAACCAATCACGGAATCCAAAACAAATTGTCTTGTAATTTTTTTTTAGATTCATTACTTAAGTAAGTGAATAAGTATGTAATAATGAAATCACCACCTGCTGGATCTCCCATTCTTCAAATATTAGTCAGCGTAGCAGAGATCAACTTGTTATAGGCAGGGGGTATTTCCGTCTGGTTACTGTAGTTTAATCTTCCAATACAGACGACCACCTATGAAAACAAACGCAGAAAATCACATTATTTTGATCATTCATTGATAGAAATGAAGATATGGAATGTACCAACATTGTTGTGTATTGTACACTTTTATAATAATTATTTACGTGAATTATTTACGAATTTACAGAAGAGAACTTCAGTACCAGGCTTTTAACTCACATGCCCAAGTACAATATTATTGAAGATAAATATTTTTTCATTCAGATGATTTATTAAGTTGGCTGTCCGGGTGACGTCGGCACCTTTGCCATGGACGCGGCGTCACCCGGACAGCCAACTTAATATTGACTCCGGCCGCGGAAGCCTACGCTCTCATTCAGATGATTTGTTTATCCACAATTAGCTACGTGCATTCTTTGAAAATATAAGCAGTTTTTGCGTAATTTTGAGTAAAATCTGGGTAATATTTAAAACAAGATTTTCTCAAAATCAGCTCTAAATTTTTCCATTAAAGTTTTACTCGTATAGTACTACATGCATTAAATAACATAATTAAAGCCATTTTATATTTTCTTTTTAAAATAAATTTAAAAAATTTTACAATTTTTTTACTTTCACGTATACATACGCATATACGGAGTAATATAAGTAGTATAGGGAAAGTTATGTAATGCTGCGCGAAAAAACGGAGGATTTTCGGCAGAAAAAAATTCTTTGCCGGGCCCTAATAACGAAAAAGTGGATACAACCAGTTGCTAAATTAAGAAAAAATATCCCCGTATACTACGTGGTGTAACTAGAATCCCTATTTTGTGGTTTATTGATACCAGAAAACAAATTAAAATCGAAACCTCTGTCTGTCTGTGTCCGTCCGTCTGTCTGTGAAACCACTAGCGCCTAAACCATGCGTAGGATTTTTTCAAATTGAAGAAACCCCTGTCCATCTAGCTGTAGTCGATGTTTTGTGATTTTAAAAAACTTTCTTCAAAATTTGGGGGTACTTTACATGAAGCCCCCCAGACATTTTCAAAATTTTTATAAAACGGCTCCAAATTTATCCTTTCAACTTTTGATATAGATAGAGCCTAATGTCCTCCACGAGATGACATAAACGCCATAGTCCTCTGTTCTTGTATTTTTTCAAAAATTACGAAAATGTTTTTTTACTTGTCTCTCACGTCGTTAATATTTACATTAGCAGCGATTTGTTGACATTATTACATTTATGGATACATGAGCTTTAAATAATGACATATAACATTTCTCTGAAACTCAGCCGTTTTCTGTGAAAACCAGCCCAAGCTCCCGCATTTCCAGAAACATTCAAACTTCATTTTCTCATAAATGGCTACAACTTTTTCTTCAAACTTTTCAAACTGATAGTGCTAATTGCACTGTTTAATATGACGTAAAGTTCCCGTTTTCTTAGGTTTTGAAAAATTACCCAAATGCATTTTTTAAAGATATGCATTTTTTAATATGCACATTTCCCGCAATTTGTAAACACTTGTGTATTTATGAGTTGAAGGGCTTCAAATAAAGATTTTCGAAAACTTAAAAAAGTTTCTGCGAAAAAGAGCTTCGAATTTCGAATTTACAGTATCGCTTGAATGCCATTTTCTTAAATAGAGCTCCAATTTTTGTAAAGGAAAAATGCCATTTAGGACGTGGATGTACTGCTCTTTAATAGTCTGAAAAATAATATTTCCGCTCTATAATTAGGAAACAGAAAAATGAGGAAATGTCAAAAAATGTACTTTGGGCGGCAATATATGGCAGCTGGCAAGAGAATGTGGCAAATCGATTAGCTAGCCGAGACCAAAGGAAATAGAAAATTAATACAGGAAAGTCTGTGCCATTCTCTAGCACCATTCGGTTTACACTTCAATAATATTCTAGGAATCCTACAGGGTAGGATTCAAAAGTAATTGTCCTTCGTTCAAAAAAACAGATTTATTGAGCTGATCGGTACAACTGACTAATAGCCTTCAATATAGGCCCCTCCGGCATCAATGCACTTCTGTAGGTGGCTTTTCTATGACTCAAAGGCATCCTTGAATGTCCTCTTCCTGGGATTTCTGCAAGAGCTGATTTGACATTTGCGTGGATATCCTCGATGTAGTCGAAACGTTTTCCTTTCAGAGCTGATTTTAAGCGCGGAAACAAGAAGTCAAGAGGTGACAAGTCCGGATTGTTGTGCGGCTGGAGAACCACGGGAACGTTGACTCGGACCAGGTAGACGGTGACGACGAAGGCAATGTGGCTGGGGCCGTTGTCTCCGATAAGTCCAGGGCTTCTGCTAATTGGTGGAGACTAAAACGCAGGTCCGTGTTCAAAAAATCACGCACTCGCTGCACATGCACGTCATTATAGGTCGATGACGGGCGGTCAGACCGAGGTTCGTCAGTCACCTCTTCCCAGACCTCACGAAAGGCCTTGTGCCACATTTTGACTTGCGAATAGGACAGACACTCAGGCCCAAACGCTTGTTGAAACATTGCGAACGTTTCGGAAGGAGATGGTCCAACCAAAATTTCATCATGTTGCTCTAACGATCTTTCCATATCTCCGTGTCACGCACCACCGTATAGGGGCTACTGTTAAGGCTGATGCTACCGCCTCGAAAGCTGGGAGGCAACTGACTCACGTTGCGCTGTGAAATACCCCCACCACCGGCGCTGTCAAGCGGAGAGCCCTGCAGGGTGCGCAAGCGTCGGTATAACGTGAGGCTCATTACTTTTGAATCCTACTCTGTATTTCCATTCTACTATTAGAAGACTATACAATTTAGTAAATGGGAAAAAATAACATGTTTTTTTCATAAAACTATTTCAATATAAATATTACATGAGAGTAAGCTTAACCGTCGTGTAAACTGATACGTCCTGAATATATGTTCTACACGATTTTCTTTGAAGTTAATTAATTTTGAGAAAACTGTTCATTACTGAGTGCGATGTTAGTAGATTTTTATGCTTAAGTAACGTTGTTTCCGTTGTTGCTATGGAAACGAACGTTCTCAAAGTCATTAAAATACATACATTCAGAGCTTGAAATAATATAAAATGTTGTGTATGCATTAAACGTCAGTCTTAGTTATATTATTAGTTTTATCAAATAATTATTACGTTACATGATGGTAATGTTTTCAAGTTATTCGGCCTCGTGAGTCAGGGGTTGTGATAGGCGTGCCCAAGAACATGGAGATTAAGGCTGTGGGTTCTAAACCCGTGTGCGGCGTGAATATTTTAAGTTCGTTAAGTGTTTGTGCGTAGGAGTTATTTAGAGTACCTAATGTGTTACATACAGAGGCGTATCCAGCCGACCATTTTTGGGGGGGCATCGTAGATTTTTGTTAAATAATAAAGATATTTGTTATTATTTTGTATATTATTTATGTTTTGTAGATATGATACTATGCAATATTATTGTTTAAATAATTACGTAATTAGAACATAAATATTAAATCGATTTTTCCAAATAAAGGAAGGTAAATGAAAGCTCTGGGCCTTTTGTGGGGGCATTGCCGCCATAGCCCCCTTGTATCCGCCAGTGCACATACTATATACACTCTAATCCATTGATAAGGAGGCATGCTTTACATACACATCCTAATCCACCGACAGGAAACTATGTATGTAATCTGTGTGTCTAATTGAGAAACTGGAGCTCTACACCCGGTGCAATGGTACAAGCTCAGAGATGTTGCAAATAAGCGTAGGTACAAGGAGGAGATACATCTAAGCAATGTGAAGGGAACGTGAAGGTGCTCTTCATTGAGATTGATCCCAGAGGGGCGGTAGACACCACGTAACACTCGTGTGTGTCTTTTAGGCGCCAATAGGAGGCAGCTGCAAAGAAGGTGGATCAAAAGTGTAAAGCTAAACCAGATTCATGGGAGTAGGAAACTAATCAGTACGAGAAAGTCTGCACCATTCTGTGACATAACTAGCTTTACTTTGCTTCAACGCCCTGGACACATGTTCCAATTCTGGACTGACCAACTGGCGGCTCGATGATCACATGCGACCCGCGGTGCCATTTATTGCGGCCCGCGAAAGGTGATCAGACAAATGTGAATGCCCCTTGTATCCAAGTCGGGCAAGAATATTGCACCTAGCGCATGCGCCTTGTCGGGGTGAATACCCTGTAATGTAAACATAGGTTTAGTTTAGATTTCAAGAATTTTTTTTTGAAATTCAAAAATTCAAAATCATCCCAATGTGTTTCACTACATTGTGCAGGATGTGTTATGCATACAGAAACTGATACACATAGTTCCATCCTCCCCCTCCCCGTTTCAGAGCAGCCGGGCTAAGTGCCAAGATAAATAATACGGGGAAGTCAGGTGGGGATCACCCGAGTGATGGAAATACAGTCTGCAACCATATTAAAGGTTATAGTTGTGGCCCTTGAGGCCTTGCAAATTGGACTCAATGTTCTAATTCAATTTTGGGAATGCGCAAATGACAAGGAACACACTACTCAGCAAAGAGTATATGATAGAGACGGGAGTTACATGTTTATGTGAAGCTCCTTATTTTCTTGGAGGGGAGAAAGTCGACCCCCACTCTGAATCAGAAAGTGGCAGTCATTTTGTGCCTCCGTCAGCCAATAAGCGTCGAAAGGCGGTCTACCAATTGAAATGGAGGGCAGACGTGAACCAGGACATTTGAAATTACATTAACTAGCAATTTTTAAATATGTTGGACATAGTTTTATACCAACTAGAATGTATTTTAAGTAAAATTAAAGTGCAGGGCAATTTAGAAGCTAATAATTAATAGGATTTTGAATTCTAAGACAATGAAGGAACTTTAGTGAAGGAGATGCAAAATAAAAAGTAATTTCATATACGCAATATTTATTTCTAAATAATGTAAATATACAGTACTTAGTCATACATCAAATAAACAACTACATTCAATTTTTACAAAACCAATCTAAGCAAAATATATGTATACAAATCAACTCACTTTGCTGTGGACCAAACATATGAATATTGCTACTCAACTTGTCGAAGCATTACTTAGCGATGCCTAGAGTTCGTGGGTTGCTCCGGGCGAAGCGGCGCGCCGTGGCCTCGAGGAGCTGCAGAGGGGCGGCGGGCAGGAGCAGGGCTGCCGGGAGGTGGCGCTGGGGCCGCGAGGGCCTTGCTGTGGCGCGAAGCCGTGCGCCAGCGGGGGCGCCGGGTCTTGTGTGCGTCGCCCGGCGACGGCCGTCGCCTTGTCGTTAAATCGTCCACGTAAGCAAGAAACAGAAAGTCCAATAAAAAAGACCGTACACTAATGAGTAGCCGATTCAGGGTGGCCGGGCTCGCTAAGCCAGTAGTACCGTGGCGATCTTGGACCGAAAGAGTGTGGGTTCGAATCCCCCCCTCGGACAGGGTTGTGTGTGTTTCGTGATTGTGTGTGTTGTCAATGTGTCTTGTGCTTGTGTGTCCCTTGTGGTTGGCGTCAGGAAGGGCATCCGACCATAAAAACATGGTCAAATCTGTATAAAAATGGAGTGGCAGAAAAATTAATAAAAAATGAGCCCGCACCCATTAGCGCCGACCCCGTAGTAACGTGAATAAGGCAAAAAAGGAGAAGAAGAAGAAGAAGAAGAAGAAGACTAATGAGTAGTTAGTGATTTTTTTGTTCGTTACCTTCTAAAAGCGCATCGTACATGACTTACATGGTTGACATCGTTCTGGGCTTACACGGCAGAAGATTGCGAAGTCACTCACCCGTTGACAGTAAACGTTGCATTTGTAAGAAAGATGATGCTGCGGCGCCGTGCAGTACGTGAGCCTACCTGCACATTTCAGACGCGTTGTGATGAGTCTTTTCGGAAGCTGATAGACTTAAGCATATTACCAAATTGGCGGATCACTTGGAAGTACTGGACGTTTGATTTTTTTAATAATCTTTGGAGGAGGGGGTATGGCGAATTAAGTGATAAACAAGTATATGTAAAACTATTTATTCTTTTAAGTGCTAACAATACTAGAGAGAAGGAGAAAAGGAGAGATAGGGAAAGAGAGAGAGAGAGAGAGAGAGAACATTCCTGGAGAGGGGAAAGGAGGAAGAACAAGGGATGAGGGAAGTCGAGCTAATGTGATCACCGGCTCACCGTCTCCACCCTGCTATTGTTGCCATGAGATGCCATCTATCCATGGGTAGATTTTCGACTCACCTCAAAGGTAGCTTAGTAGCTTACCCATGTCTTAGTCTGATGTGCACTCACGGCTGCCAGAATACAGAGAGTCCAGCCGGTCTTTGGCATTTGCTTATATTGTGATATACAAAATGGCGGGTCAAACATTCGATGGTAAACGCCAGAGCCTCGCAGTGCATGGAGTATAAACGTTACCATGGGATTGTTGATTTTGAGCAGGGGGGAGAAAAACAATTGGGACGTCACTTTCGTAGGCCGTGGTGTGGAAGAAGGTCTCTCTTGATCTAGACTCCGAGGTGAACACATCGTCTGATAAGTACGCGGAAGATAACTTCGAGTTCGTTTGATAGTGACGTTATGCTGTAATACAGATGCGTAATATTTGTCAGAACATTGTCGTGTGACATTAATTAACTGCATCAATTCGGGTGGAACTGTTCACATAAATTATTGTCGAAAAAACTTTATTTGGCAAAAACAATCTAGTTCGTGGCATTTATCATAAACTTTGATTGAAGAACTGTATTTAAGATGTTAATTGAATATAAACAAGATAGACACTGCAAATTATGTCCGCAGTACCGTGGCGGAACAAATTAATTTAAAAATAGGATTAGCAACGAATTCTTAGCTAGCAGATATTTTATTTGTTTTTCATTTGTTAAGTTCCCGTGTAGGCGCACATCTGTTGCGCAGTTTTAGGAAAAAGTATCTCTAGATGCCAGGGTGGCTATAGATGATAGTTATATATAGATGTTAGAAGGAACGCAGAAGCATCAAGTAGATAACATCGGGTCCAGCCCAGCCGAGTGAAGATTGGAAAACGACGTGGAAGCTCAAGTTGGTTTCTTTGGAGCGACATCCTGACGACCAACAAGAGAGCTCAGGGGCATTTTATTTGCTAACGATCGTTCAAATTCAATTTAAATTTCATGACCCCAAATAATAATGTTATTGTTACATTGATAAATAGGAATTTCGAAACGAAATCAGTAAAATACTTGAATAAATAATGTTCTGTTTTTCAAACTGATTAAAAGGATTATTATTGTGCAACATAGCACGTTATTAGTGCAACTATTCCAGAATCAAAAGATACAACTTTCAGATTTCGCGCTCTTCCGTACGGAGAGCGGATACGGTGGCAATTTTTGCTGATCACAGGTAAACAAATTGTCATCGAACTGAAGAACTCCAACGACTGAGATATATAAATGTATATAAAATAGTTCTTAATAATTAATTAGAAACCACTGTTTCAAAATAATTTCTGGAACGCATTCTGGAAGAGAAAGCGCTCTGAGCGACAGTTGGACGAATACGTTCAAAGGGTGACGATTGAAGAAAAGCCGAAGGGAAAAAGAGAAAGCATTTCTTGAAGGGGTGATTTTTTAGTCTTGAAATTTCGAGCAGGTGGTGAAGAATGTATGAAAGAGGCATTTGCTTATAGCGCCTCGTCTCAGCGCCTTCTTGCCGTTATGTGCCCAGGAGTTGTTGGATTTAATGACGTCGGACCCTCTCAGAAGCTCATTTTTGTCAATGAACTTATGGTGGGAAATTTCATATAATTGAGTTACACGTGTGGCTTTTGTCGCAAATTACTCAAGCAAACAAAATAAAAAATGTTGTCAGACCCAAAGACTTGACACGTGTATTTCGATGTATGTCGACGCGCTGAATCCGAATCTGAAGCCAGAATTGCGGCCATCGACCTTTCAGTCTTGTTAATCGCAAAAAACCATATAAATTGTAAATTTCACAGTGGTTTCTCCCGATTTAAAAATACTAAATTGTGGCGCAATTCTGGCTTCGGATTCGAATTCAACGCATCGACATATGTAGAGAAACATCTGTCAAGTCTTTGGGTCTGACAACTTTTGGTTTCTGCAGAGTATAAGCAACAAAGACACTAAAATCTTACTATTCACGAGTGTTTTTCGCGATTTAAAGAAACTGAAAGGTAGTGGCATAATTCTGTTTTCGGATTCAAGATTCAGCGCATCGACATACATAGAGAAATATGTGTCAGGTCTTTGGGCCTGACAAACAACCCTTGATACAAAAAATAATGCCAAGGTGTTTTTTCCGCTAATAAAAAAACTGGAGGGTGATAGCGCAATTATGGCTTCAGATTCGGATTTAGTGTGTCGAACCTACCTAGAGAAACATGTGTCAAGTTTTTGGGTCTGAGAACTTTTTTATTTTGGGTCCTGTGTTAATAGGCAACTCATTTGCACAGATATTTGGCATTCATTAAAAATCTTTGACTGCATCAGGACGTGACTTGCCGAACACCTTCGTAAGAAGTTGCCTGAAAATCAGGGTCGTATACCTAACGTGTAGCTCCGTTATAAAAATGTCCCATCCTGTTCATTAGGAAAAATTGATAATTTTCGTCGTCTCGAAATATCCTCGAAGTTTGTAACATTTATTGTGATACCTATATAAATGAAATAATTTCAAATATTCGATGATATTTTAGCTGTCATCCTTCCTTAGTGAAATACTTTTCTCTTTCTTTCTTTTTTCTTTGTTTCTTCTTTTCTATTTTGATTTTGACGAAATGTGAGCCCCTGGAATGGAAACTCTCTGTGTAAGTGTTACATCGATTTCTTGATCCTACTTTCTCTACTAGTTGTTCGCGCCGTGCTTAGTTATGCAATATTAAAAGTATTACATAAAATAACAAAATTAAATATTTTGTATTTTTTTTACTATTTCTAGTTCAAATTGCGATGCTTTTGATAACGTGGTTGATGTGATATTCATGTCAGTGATATTCATTTGTCATATTACTGTTACAAGTCACTCAAATATCACCAGTCATAAAATGAAAGACCCCTACTTTCTGTTTTTTGTGGCATTAGAAAGAGCAAAGACAAGAATACTATAAAATAAAAAGACGCTTGTAGAAAACAGCTTTTATAAACGAATAAAAAAATAAAATAACAAAAACAGATGGTCAAGCGACAACCAACAGGTCGGCGTGCGCCCTTCAGATGGAGGCCAGAGACGTGTGGACGGAGCAGATGTCGAGGAGCTCCGTGAAGGAGGCCTTGGTGACGTCGAGGGAGCTGGCGGCGCTGCAGTGGTCGATCATGAGCTCGGACGCCCTCTTGAATGGGCGCTGGCGGCCGAAGCGCCTGCGCTTGCGGGCGGGCGGCCGCGGCAGCGCGCTGAACACGTACGTCATGGTGTGGCTGTAGCGCTGCCCAGGCCGCAACACCAGCTCGTCCAAGTTGGTCTAGTCAAACGGTCCAAAGGGCCTTAGTGTCTAGGCTACCCGGGATGAGCCTCGTCTCTGTAGTGGTGGCTGACGTTTCGGACTTGCTGTGGCCTTCCTCAGAGCGTACTGCGGGATGCTCGGTACACTCTGAGGAAGGCCACAACATGTTGACCGAAGCCTCAGCCACCACGAAAGAGACGTGACTCACCCCGGATAGCCTAGACCAGTGGTGTCAAGGTCTTCAACTGGTAGCAGTGGCACGCGTCGTGGCACCGTAGCATGCCACGAGGTTCTCGGCGCAACTAGCGTCGGGAAAGGGAACTATTAGTGGTAACCCCGTCGTTTCACAGTAGGGATGGCGTTGTCTCTGGTGGGGGGTGATGAACTGCGCGGAGGGGCGATTTCGTCGTGGCACTCGTGGCACGGACTCCCGCTTGTGGTGTCGACCTTGACACTGGCCTAGACAATACAAAATTCCGTCGCGGAAGCCTACGCGATCTTATGTAATATAGCCTAGTCAAATTAGACCAATGCTGATCGAAGGGAAAAAGTCCAGGAGTTTTGTAACTTGGCATGATTGTTCGGTGGTATCTACCGCACATTTTACTAAATATCTTGAAGTGCGGGGGTTAAGCCTGGGATGGAGGGGGGAATTAAAGGTGTTTTTCTACGTTTTTTCATATATCTCTATAAATATTATTTACTTCAATTTTTTAAAGAGCATACGTTTCTGTAGGATTGATAGTTATGAAGAAAAATGCTACAAAAAAGGAGAAAAATCACCTTTAAATGCACCCCCATCCCCGGCTCAGCACCCACACTCCAAGATTTTTAGTATAATTTTCGGTAGGTACCATTCAACAATCATGCCCAAATTCCAATCTCCAGTATCTTTCCCTCAATTTATTAATAAGCTTTCGCATTTCCAGGGTATCTTCAAAGGAGAGGGTAAATCTAAAAATTCTGGTCAAACATTATGACAAAACCTTCTAGACTTTTCCGGCTTAATTTATGCCGTTATGTACGTACTAACACGCGGAAACTCTCGGAATAATGACGCTACTTAAATGGTAATTCGTTCCACTGTAATTATGACCCCTGCCAAAAGTGATGGATTTACTTTTAGAGCTATTTATGGTCATGCTGTTATTTTTCGCCCAGTAATATAACGCATCAAGATCCCGTGTCAGCATCTCTTCATCATCTTTCAAATTCATAACAAGATATATTACGCAATCGCCTGCAAATAGCTGCACATTTGATATTGAGTGCGCTAGCAAATCATTTATGGCGTGATGAAATATTTTTGGGAATTAGAATCATTTTTGTGGCTACAGGTAGTATTATAATATTAAGCGATTACAAATAAAACAATGAAGTACGTGCAGTTGTAACGTATCTTTTGTATAAAATACATAATCAAAATAGTTGTATTACCTTCTGCATCAGAAGAGGAGGCATTTGGGGATACATCATGATTCCACAGTCATCGTAGTATCTGTAACTGTTGAATCCCGTGTACACTGGTGGCCGAGCTTTAACATTACTCAGTATTTCCTCCAGAATGCCAGATACCACTTGTTTAGCTTCTTCTCTATCCACCATTGGTAGAGTCACAATGTCTCCAGGATTCTGTGCCGGTCGCATTTCTGTGAGCTCCATGATGACCTAGGTGCAAATTGCGATGAAGTATTAGCATTAGCAACAGGAAATCGAGCATAAATACTCCAACCCTGTTTTAGAATCTAAATGATTCAATAAGAGTTGGATTATCAAAAAGGTTTTTTTGTGGGAAACCGACATGGCGGAAGATTTCTATTACAATGTTCATCGTCAGCTGAAGAGTAGACTACAGAAATACGCGATCAAAATGACTGATCATGTGTGAATTGTCAAGTTGCCATACGCGTGCAGGGAGAGTTTATTTATTATCAAAAAGTTGATTAATTATGAAAAAGCTGAAAACGCAAATATTACTCTAAAGGTAATACTGCTCCACAACTTTCCATTTCTGGATCAGTGTTGTTGTTTGTAAACCTTAACTTCTCTATATGAAGCAAGTAGGTGACTCGGAATGTCACTCTTTTAGACAATATCACACTTGTAAAGAAACCCGTGTGCATCCCTGGAAAGTAAAAAAGTTTGAAAATTTCAGCGAAATCGGTGTAGTCGTTTTTGCGTCAATGTGCGACACACATACGCACATTTCATTTATTATTTATGGTGTTATTTAGGAATATCAGCCGTTCAGAACCCATACCGCAAGTTCAAGAACTGTCTGGTCGAGGTGGTTGGTACGTAACGCAATATTTTCCCATTTTGCTAGGTTAATAATGCAAAATAATCATGAATTAGCTTACTGATAATAAGTAAGCAAAATTATTTCAAAAATTCAAGATGCGATGTCATTTGATTTTAGCTCTTTTACATAAGATTTTAGGTCAATTTAAGTCCCATTATCAGATAGTATCGCATTGATTAATTATTGCGTAAAAAATCGTTAAAAAGCACTCTTATTCTAAAAAGCCGAATTCATACTTCTACAACATCTTTTTCCGCTTGTTTGTGTAATGCTTCTTTTTCTTCTTCATCAGATCTTAGTTTTTGGCTTGGGATCACTTTGAGCTTCCTCGGCGGCAAGAGGTCTTCGCATGGTGTGATTTTCGCTATGATTTCTAAAATGATCTTGCGGGCCTCGTCGAGCAGCACGGGGTCGGGCGGCGCCTTCGGCCGCCTCGGTGAGTCCCAGGTTCGTGGCCAGGCGCAGCACCGGCAGGTCGGACCACACCTCCATCACGCGCCGGCAGGTCGGGTGGAAAAGCCTGCCGCAGCCGTGGCAGGGTTGCATTGTTATCGTGCTAACTCTTTCTCACTATTGCATTGCTACTCACCCTACTCAGATCACCTCATAGATTGATTGAGTGATTGATTGATAGTGGTTCCCGGCGCGTCATCTACTATGGTTATTAGTCCCGGAAGTGTAGTGAATGTTTTGCTTGCAAGCTCTGCGTCACCAACCAGTCTCCCGGCATGTGTGGTAGTATAGTGCATGTTAGTGCAAGTGTATGAGGATAGAACAATAAAGAGAAAGAAAGAGATCGCGCGCGGTCTTGGGCCTTTTGATAGGGTTCGTCAGGTATTGATCGGAGAAACCAAGGAAAACTTCCGGAGCAACCAGCCGCTAGCATTGTCCGTCCAGACAGCGACTAGCTGACATGCTAGCGTCGAAAATACTGCCACCGTCTGGACTCGAACCTAGGACCTCCCAGTCAGAGGCATTGCAATACATCAGTTGATGCTCTGAGCCACCTCTCCCGGTATCTGATAGAAGAAGAACTATGTTTTCTTAATTTCTATAGGGTAGGCACTTTGGGAATTGCGTCACAGTCAGAGTGGATTCGTGCTTGGCCGAATTCCCGTTCAGAAAAAAACCGACCGTTTACGAAAGAATATTTTAAATATTCACTAACACGTAGACACAGTCACGCTGCATCTGACGGCAGAGTCTATCTCGCAAAAACAATCGGCCTTCCAAGCCGACAGAAGATATCAAATGAACTTGAACAGTTCGGCATGTTTCATTCAACCTGAGATACTAAACATGGACATTGTCAAATACGTTTCGTTAATTTATGGGCGAAAATAATTTTACAAACTCCGGAATGAAATTTGCAAAAATCGATGAAATGAGATGCTTATTTTTTTTGATAGACAAGACTTAACGTCACTAAATGAATAGAAATGTATATTTTCTCATGTCTCTCAAGTTATTTCAAAATACCTCGTTTTAAACATATGGATAAGTTTTGTAGAGAAGGTTTAATCTTTTCTATTTCACTTCATGTCACCTAAAAGTAATGATTTGAAGTCGAATGTTTGGTGCAGGCGATTGCAGTGCGACCGTTTGACAGAATTAGTTGGTCGCTTGCGTCTGATCTTTTCTTCAACCGATCTCACGCATCCAGTACATCAGGGTCGCTCATCAGGGTCTTCAAGGAAAATACATAACGTAATTTTCAACTACTTGTGTATAAAGATGTCAAATTTAATGTACAAATAATATTAAAATTACAGATAGAAACAAACATGCATGTACAATCACGAGAATGTAAAAGACAGGCTCACACTAACACTCGCTGCTTGTTTGCTATAATTTCGTGACTGGCGCATATCAGGTTTGTTTTTCATTTCAGATTGCACTTGAGTGCAGATTGTAGATTGAGTCTCATATTAGCGAAGTTCGAATTATCGCAACTCTACAATATTACAATTGTATAGACCTGTCCAGTAGTTAGCGTGGGAACCATTATTAACAACTAATCAGGGCGAGGAATTCCAAAAAATAATTATTTTAAAATTATTGTTTTTCTGATGCAGTCAACTTCGTAGTGCTCAAAGTTATACAAATTCTTGTAACAGTGTTTTCGTTGTTTATCTTTGGTAGTTTGTTTCAAATGTTTTCTTGTGCAACCATAGAATAAGCGCTTAAAATGTGAAAGCCACAAGAAGCACTGTTTAAAAAAAATATAATGCACGAAAGGGGCGATTTCTTACATTCCATACAATATATGACTTTGAGCATATACTATTCACTTTTTTGAAACACAATCGACTACATGCTTGTATGTCGGGTGTTATCGGATATACGAAGGCATGAATGAAAAGTAGCGGGGCATAAAATACAATCCTATTTACGTAGCGTTACTCAGTCTTTCACGAATTACAATGAACAAGTCTACTCTTTCGTCACTGTAGTGCAAGTAATTGTCTGAGTAACGATCAAGACTTCACAGAAACCGCAAATTAAACAGAATTTTGTAAATGATCTACGTCACACTCTTTTAAATGCTGCACTTCCTCGAGCCAATGCGACGCTAAAAGAAAATTGTGTGTATTGTACCCACCTAGCCATGAGGCGTTGCTTCTTTTCTGAGCCTGGTCGAAGCTTACGCATGCACATGAGCACGTCATAGCTCTTATCCGGCGCGTGGCGTAGAATCTTCCGGAGATGTCGTGGAATTCGTAAATCATACGGAGTAGAAGACACGTGCTTTTTCACGCCTGTGGGAATGTAGTTTTTAATGTTTTTTTATTCGTCACTGTAGAGGGTGCGATAAAATCAATAGTGCTGATAGAGGGAACGTTGTCAATTTGAATAGTAATATTTCCAGGTTGTACTATTATAAACATTATTTATATTTTGAAGCATTTTCATATTTGCAAATCTGTCAAAACCTCTTATTATTATTATTAATAATAATAATAATAATAATAATAACAACAACAACAACAACAACATGGAAAGACCAACACGGAATGGTACAGAATACGATACAAATATTTCTCCAGTACATTTTGGGTTACGATATATGAATTGTTTTTTTAATAGTTCCAAATATATCATAAAACAATATTACTATTGTAAAAATATTTTGGTATTTTCAAAACAGACTCCTTAATACCATTGCTTAGAAATTTATTTTGTTTAACACTCGACCCTTGTTGATATATTTTTCAAAAATTGTATCTAGGGTTCAGGATTGTTAAAACAATTCGTTAAAATACTTTTTAACCCTGCAGTGGTAATGTGACTTTTTGAAACAAAAGTGGTAACGTGGGGTGTCTCCAGACCCCCACACTCTTTTCATGATATATGCTAAATTATTACAAAATGAATTAATATAATATTATTCTTATATTATGAATAATGTTTTGCGTGTAATTAAACAATTTATTACGAATTTACTTGCTAAACAAGTCTGAGAATTCATGAGGAAAGCATCTAATATTTGGAGTTAACTTTTCTACCGGTCTTCGCGTGTTGTCACATCCAAGCGCATGCTTTGTAGCACAAATTGAAATCTTTTCAGATTCAAAGTACAATGAAAAATTTCAATACCCTTATTATCCACATTCCAAAATTCAGCAAGATTTTGATGCCCTGATTTCACAGATCCAGCCAAAATATGTAGCCCAATTACAGCCTTCATTTCCGCTTTGTCAGTCTTATACGTGCTGAGATCATTTTTATTCCTCTCTAAATCGATTTAAATTTTGATATTGGTGGATTCTGTAATTCTCTCAATCATATTCAAATCAATAAACAAAGAAAATATTATCTTGGTCTTTTGGAATTGCGTGCAGACTGCTTTTTCCAGGGTGATGATATTCTGTTCTCGCTTTCAGCAAAATTTGGCGTATTCTTCAACTCCTTTTTTAACGTACAAAGTGACCTAAAATGTTCGTAGTACTTCAGTATTAACTTTTCAGGGGAATCCTAACTTAAAAATACAGCATACAATACGTTGCCAAAGTAATAGAATGTACGAGACTGAAGACATCTTTGCTAACGTAGAAGGTAACGCGGGGATCCCTGGGCACCCCAAACAAAACAACAGCTTATTACACGGATAAAACTCACGAAATTGGCAAACTGAGAGTACAATAAATATTATGATACAAAAACATAAAGGTACTCAAGCAATGGTCAGGATAGCCAACGTGGTAAATACAATAAGCGGGAAGAAAGGACCGTGGGGGTCCCACAGACCCCCGCGTTACCACTCCCGGGTTAAAGACATCAGAATAAAATCTACAGATATATTGATGTGAATATGTTAAATTCACCTGACAACTCAGCTGGCCCAAATTTTAACTACAGTCCATTTACTATCCTGGACCCTAGATACATTGTTTTTAATAAGATACCAATGAGGATCAAAAAGTTACTCAAAATAAATTATAGAAAAATAGTATTAATGTGCCTGTTTTGATAAAAAGGTTAGAATCATTTTTCAACAATACTGAATAGATAACAGACAATAACATGTTCCTTCAAATATTATTATCATTTAGTATAATATTTAAAAAATATAATGCTAATCGACAACAGTCACCGTGATAGCGTGTAAAAGCTCTAAGTGTATTTCTCTGACGACTTTTTATCTGGATCTGAATTATTTTTAAAGAAATGTATAATACATCTAGTAATAATATTGAATGATGTATAGTTTCTTTGGAGTTTATAATGTTTTTATTTTTCTCGTGTTCAAGCAAAAGTATGCATTCCATTAAATTTCTGTTTTAATGATTACTCTCAATCAAAATAAGACTTTAAATTTGTTTTTCCTTCCAAAACATGTATTTATTTCAAGAAGTAAATAAACACAGTGTGGCAATTGAGATTACAAATAATCCAAAACAATATCTGCTCTACAATGACACATTTTTATGAATAATTTATACAAATTTAGATGTACTTATTCTTCCTAAAAGTATAAAAAACGATTCTCACAGCGACATGTCAGTATTAACATAAAAAGGGCCAAAAAATCCGATGGAATTTTATAAGTTAATTGGGACCTTACCTGTGTACACCTTTGCAGCATTTGTTGCATAATACTTGTCAGAATGAACTGTTAAAACATGTTCTTTCATTGCAACCTCACCGGTATTCTGAAATAAAAACTTTCCTTTAGAGAGAATAAATATCAAGATAAACACGTGCAAGCATGATCAATTTTAACATAATTTATGATTTTAAATTCCATACCGTACATTAACCTATAAATATTTAGATTCCACAACGAACATTAGAAAAGGTTTTACATTTTTGGAATATCATTGAGAATATCTAAAGATTCTGATTGAAAGTAAACACGCAACAGATGCACTTTCTTTAAGAGAATTTAGAGGAATATGCCAATTTTCTTCACATTTCTACATATGAAACTCCACGCTTTAGTTATCAAAAAGTTGAAAAATGTATGTCCAAATTTGTTTTACAAATACAAACCTTTTACCTTATTTATGGAAGGTGAAGGGCACAATGAAAACGGTGTGTTAATAAATTTTGTTTAGTCAAATATAGCTTTTCGTGGATATTAATATTAATTAACGTTAAATTAATACGTTTAATTAACTAATACTAACTTTTTATGCAGTCAATAATGCCACGAATAAAAAATAAAATAAACAAAATGCAAATCCTAATGAGGCAGCCTCCAGTGGGTCCATCACTTACGATTAGACCTCCGGTCCATTCTGGCAAGTGAGATACGCGTTTCTAAGCGTCTCGGTCTCGTGGCCATCTTTTAGATAGATAGATAGATAGATAGATTTATTTAAACTGCAATTGGGCATAACCCGGTGGCAGCTAATTACAAAAACATAAATATACACAGCCTTTCAGTAATATAGAACATTCAATACCACTAATAATAATAATAATAATAACAACAATAAGAGTAAGGTAATATAACTAGCAAATTATATACTAATTGTAGTAATAATAATGGTAAAATAATGATAATAATATAAAAACTGACTGATTCATAAAACATTAAATTACATTAAGAGAGAAAACACACACACACACACACACACACACACACACACACACACACACACACACACACACACTGCACTACTATCACACTGCACTTCACTGCACTTCACTTCACTAAGACCTGAAAACATTTCCTTCTTTATTTCTCTGCTATACACTGCACTACACCTCACTTCACAATAAAACACTTATGCATTGCTATATAACCCACTATTCTCCCTCATTTACTTAATAATACCCTAAATAATTTCCTAAACTGTTGAACGCTTTGAGGAAAGGGTTCAAAGGTTTTTGCAGGCAATCTATTCCATTCCGTAATCGTTCGATTTTTAAAAGAAAATTCCCCGACATCCGTTCTCTGCTGTCTTAAATTTATTTTGTGCCTGTGATCCACTCTACTGATGTATGTAGGAATACATAAGCCGCCGATTAATTTCTTTCCAAGCTGGATGACCATTATAAGCTTTATACAAGGCGCAGAGTCTTGCTACTGATCGCCTGTTTTTGAGTGAATCCCACCCTACCGTTTTCTTGTCCCTGAAAGTAAATTTAGCTGCCCTATGCTGAATCCTTTCCAAGTGTTTACACTGCATAATCTTGTGCGGATCCCAACAAATTGTTCCATATTCCATTATTGGACGAACAAGAGATAAATAAGCAATTTCCCTCGCGTTTGCCGTACTCTTCTTTGGGATGCGCATTACAAAGTGAAGAGATCTCCAGGCTTTCCCTACAACAAAATCTACGTGTTTTTTCCAACTTAATTTACTATCGAAATGAATTCCTAGGTACTTGCACGAGGAAACTCTCGGAATAATGTCATTATTTAAATGGTAATGTGTTTCACTGTAATTATGACCCCTGCCAAAAGTGATGGATTTACTTTTAGAGCTATTTATGGACATTCCATTATTTTCCGCCCAGTAATATAACGCATCAAGATCCCTTTGCAGTATTTCTTCATCTCTTTTCGAATTAATACTATGATATATTATGCAATCGTCTGCAAATAGCCGAACATTTGAGGTTAATTGCACCGGCAGATCATTGACGAAAGCTAGAAATAGAAGGGGTCCAATGGCACTCCCCTGCGGTATTCCTGACGTAACGCTTGCCCCGGAAGATAACTCTTGCCCAATTCGTACTTTCTGTTTTCTATCTCGCAGAAACTCGCTAATCCACGCCACCACCCTGGGATCTATGCCTGAATTCATTAATTTCTGTACAAGCCGATCGTGTGGAACGACATCAAATGCTTTAGCAAAATCTATAACTACTGCGTCTACTCTCCCGCCCGCGTCAATTTCATCTGCTAGATCCTGAAATAGCGTGACTACCTGACTTTCGCATGAATAACCACTCCTGAACCCGTGTTGCCCATCGTAGAGCCATTTTTTAATTTCCCATTCTTTCTTAATGTAACTCCCAACTAGATGCTCCATAAGCTTGCACACCACTGACGTAAGACTTACCGGCCTATAATTGCATAATTTAGTTTTGTCACCACTTTTAAAAATTGGTACGACAAAGGCTAATTTCCAATCTTCCGGTACTTTTGAATTATTCAAAGACACGTGAAAAATTCTAATTAGGTACGGTAATATTGCCTTTCCTGCTAGTTTAATTAAATCCGTAGAAATGTCGTCTGGACCCCTTGACTTACCATTTTTCAAAGACTTTACTTTATTCCATAGAACGTTTACTTCAATATTAACTGATTCGCAACCGAAGGCCCTTGAATAATTGGATGGTCCGTTCTATTTTTGAAAACCGAACTACAATACTTATTAAATGCATCCGCTTTTGCCCGATTGTCAGTAATTAGCGTGTTTCCTTTTTGGCGAATAACTGGGATATCCTCTTTATTTCCTTTCCTTCTACGAACGTATTTATAAAAGCCTGTCCGGTTATTTCCCTTCCCATCCAGAATATTCTTTAAATATGCCTCCTGAGCAATTTTCTTTTCGCGCTCCAATTCTTTTGAATGATTTCGAAAAATATTCATATGCTCGCTACTGCGCTTTCTGTTCTTAAATGCCTTTCTCGTTATCCTCTTCATTCTCCTAATTTTTGCATTGTAGTATTCTGGATCCGGATTATTTTTTAGAATTTTGCACGGAACAAACTTTTGCAAAGCTTCGTATATAATATCTTTAAACACGCCCCATATTTCTTCCATACCGCCCTCTGTTCTTAGAAAGCGGTCATATTGTTCCCTAAAGAAACCTTGAAGCCCGCTTACATTTGCTTTCTTGTATTGCCGTACTTTCGTTCCTATAGTAATGCCTTTCCTTGAAATATTTCCGTCTAAGTCAAGAAGAACCAGCTTTGTGGTCACTAATACCCTCAACAACTTCACAAGATATGAAAAGTTCTTTCGGCCTAATTAGGTAGACATCCAAAATCGCATCCTGTCGCGTCCCGGTCCGAACTACCTGGATAAAACCCCGTTCCCAAACCAGTCCGTTTACTAGACTTTGGGCTTTCCCTTCGCTCACGTCTCCCTCCAGTTCACGCTTGGAATATTTAAGTCGCCTCCAATAGCAATAGGATGGCCATTTTCGTTTCCCGTTCTCTGAATGATGTTATCTAAAATGTCATATCCATCGCTCGGAGGCCTATAGCATGCAATAATTTCTAAAACAGTTCCTGACGTAATAATTTCTATTCCCATCATTTCAAACTCTCTACTGACCCACTCTAATCTAATATTTATGTCCTCTTTGACGCAAATAAAGACTCCGCCTCCTCTACTATTTCTATCCCTCCTAAGGATCTTGTAATGGGAATGAAAAATTTCAGAGGACCCGATTTCCTCAGTTAACCACGACTCAGTCCCTATCACTATGTCGGGATCGCAGGCATCAACTAGATTCAAAAACTCTATTTCTTCATTGATTATACTACGACAGTTCACCTGCAACAACCTAAGAAACCCCTTCCTCACCTGAAAGTGTTCTTGAAAGGGCGCGTCCCTCGAAGTCGCTGCCGCTGTCGTCGCCTCCGCCGCCGTCGTCTCCGCCCTCGTCGTCTCCGTCGCCGTCGTCATCGTCGTCACCGCCGCCGCCGCCGTCGCCGCCGCCGCCGCCATCGCCGTCGCCGTCGCCGTCGCCACCGCCGTCGCCGTCGCCGCCGTCGTTGGCGCCGCCGTCGCCGCCGTCGCCGCCGCCGCCGCCGCCGCCGACGACGACACCGCAGTCGCCGCCGTCGCCGTCACAGTCGCCGCTGTCGTCGTCGTCGCCGTCACAGCCGCCGCCGTCGCCAGCTCAGTCACCGCCACCGTGTCCGCCGCCTCCGTCGTCTCCGTCGTCTCCTCCGTCTCCGCCTTCTCCACCGTCACACACGTCTCCGCTGAAGCCACCGTTACCGGAGTGAATCCCACAGCCCCCGCTCCTATCGCCGCTGCCGGTAGGATTTTAGGATCCTTCCACAAAATTGTAAGAGAATTCGTACGTACCATCGGCGTGGTCACAGTAATTACCGCGCTCGACAGAGTCCAATTAGATTTCGCGGCTTTCATTCGTATGCATGATTATTTCGAAAGAGTACAGGCATAGGACGAGGTACCGGTCGATGGTAGCGGCGACGAGAAGAATAAAAGTATAAAGAAAGGCGATGAAGGTGGCGGAAACCCTTCCGTATGGCCCGGAAGGAATCGGAACCGTCGGAATCCGTCTCGGCGAAAGCGTACCCTCCATTACGCTTCGCACGCCTCTGGTCGATCATTTTCTATTTCAACAAGGCGTGCGTCACATACCACCGGTAGAAACACCTCTGGCCCTACGTCCCACTACTCTCAGATTGAAAAAGACGTTAACGAACATGCGAGATGTCGGTATATTACGAAGTGTTGAAAGAAGCGAGGTGCTAAATGACTTTTAGGCACACCTGCCCAAGCCCAACGGCTCTGCAAGATTAATTTGTGAGATGAGCGCTAGGACCAGATTTTACAAGTCTCCAAAACGATAGTTACCATCGCCCATGGAGGTTCTGCAAACCGTAGAGAACAACTCGTTCGCGGTAAAGTTGGATTTAAAGGACGGGTTCTATCACATCCCGGAAGCAGAGAATTTCAAACCTTTCCTTGGCGTAGTTTGCGGAAATTCAAGTTTTGTGATCACCGCGCTCCCGATAGGGTGGTGACCCCGTACATAATGCAGACGGCGATGTCGGCGGCTCTAAATAATGCTGCATAAGTAAAAGTTTTGTGTGCATTACTATGATATATTATTGTTCAGCGACAATCAGCAACCCCTTCGTGAAGACATACAGAGGATTCGTGAACGGGGTTCAACTTGAAATACGTTCTTTCTCCATCGAGAAACCTTAAATATCTTGGGGTTAATATTGCTTTTCGACATAAATCAATGAACGCCGATCCAGAATGTGTGCGCGCCATTGCCATGCTACTGAGGAGGTTTCTCCAAGATCTGTTGCAGTTTGTCCTCGGGGACACAAGCAAACGCTCCCCGAATTGCAACAGAAGTGATGCAGATAAGATTTCATCGCGTCAAATGTGGTGGACACAATGGGTAGAGGAGTGAGGGGAAGAACTGTTTCGGAGCTACTCGCGCATTTTTAGGGCCACCATGCCCTCAACCCAGTTTGTTGGGCAGGACTAGTCTGCAGATAAGACGGTGAAGTTCCACGGAGTAGGCGGGAACCTATTTAGGACGACAGTAGCTCTGTTAGAATATAGCTCTAGTAGAATGTTCCCTCGAGGTGTTCCATCCAAACTTTCCTTACCGAACCCCTCGGCGGGTGAAGGGAGTCGCGGGAATCTAAAAGAAAATAAATAGCGGTCTAAAATATTAACAAACTATAGATACAATTTCCAAGTTTTAGTTCATTAATTTGTAAATTTTATCTACGAAGTTTTCTTTGTTATGAATCATTTCCTTGACTTTCAATTTGTGCCGTCAATTTAGTCAAGACTCGTTTGTATTCTCGCTTAAAATAAATTTCAAGCATGAAAATATTTGCTCACATTTTGAAGTGGTTCAGAACACGGATACTAAGAACATGTAAGAAGTGATACTCAAAACGTCATGAAAAGATGACTATCCTCCATTTTTCTAAATCTTTCCATAATATTTTTAATTTATTCTTCCACAATATGGTTATTTCTAAAAATTAATTTTTAATTTTAAGATATCAAAAATAGATGCTACAGCAAATCCATTTTTTTAATGCGTCGGGCTTTAATATTATAGATTGTTCAATGTAGAATTTCATATAAATTTCTCCAGTTTCATAAAAAGCTATTTGTATATCTTCAGAACACCCCACTGATCTATTACGAACTTTAACTCAAATTATCGTACTTTAATATGTAACAGCAAATCTTCCGATTTACGGTGTTTTTGGTTTTAGAAAAATAACAATACATTTCATATTTCCTCTTCTAAAAGTGATCTTCCTAAAAATAAATATTATCATTGTGCTTTGTAAAAAGAAACTTGAAATCTACCCTTTTCCAAATCTCTTTAAATGTTGAAATTGTAACTTGAGATTATATTTAGATTGATTTTATCATAGTTTCTTTCTCATGGTGGATTTTTAACTAAGGAAGGAAAAAATCTTTTCCCTAGATTTCTAATAATCTGGTAAAGATTCGCGGAACTTTTTACGTTTCCTACATTCTTATCACATTACATTACAGAACTTTGTAATAATAATCCTCAGTATGAAAACTAGTTTAATCTGAATCTTGTTCCAAATTTTTCTCATGGAATGAAGAATCAAATAAAAGTATAAAACTGCACGAATCAAAATGTCCTTAACATCAAAGGTAATTTGCCTATAGGAAAAAAGAAGAAAATCTTCCTCACACATTTTGAAAACAACAAAAGTCTTAAACATCTTTTTCATTATAGAATTCGATATCGTTTTCAGCGATTTCTTAAAGAAACATTTATCATCAAAACATTATAATCAATCACTTAAGAAATTTGTTAAATTTTGAGAATCTTCCTTTCAATCCTTTCATGAATATTGCAGAATACGGATGTCGCGCATAGTCCTGCACGAAACGATTTCGCTCTATTGTCACGCCAGTTAGCACAAAATCCACTAGGTGACAGACCTCTGACAAGATTCTGCTCCCCAAGGGGAAAGCGCTCGGCCAAGAAAATAGAAAGTATGACGCTCGATGCTTGTGACTCTGCAAATTGAGCCACATCAAATATGCCGCGAAGTTACAGATAAACCTTCCAATTAAAGAATATTAATTGTGTAAAAAAGTGGGAATGAAAGGTGCAGTTTATCTTAGGGTGGTGGAAATAAGGAGAATATCCCGTATTTCTGCCGCAAATTCATTCAGCAAATAAAAGAGACTTAAAGAGTAGCTTGTGGCGTCATACGGATGTATTAAAACACAGACGAGGGTGGGTAGAATAAACAGTTGGTTTATTAATGAAAAAACACAGACCGAAGTCGTAAAACACCATAACACTGCCTTCTACTAAGTAAATAAATACAGCCCACCACAAGAAGTGATATTACAGTGCGGCTACCACACCGCCCAAGCCACAAACGTTTCCCCTCGGTGTGATGCACCGCTCTGCCGAGACAAACCTACTTGTCTCATGACTGACGACAAACTAATGCCGGCTTCCCCTCCGCGTGCTAGACGCACAGGCTCCTACTCACACAGCTCGAACTACAGAAAAGAAGAATGGGGCGTTCGTCACCCGGCTTTTATAGGCGCCATGGCGCCGCCCGCCGCCACCGTTGCCCGTCCCTGCACCTGAGACGACGCTTCGCTCGCTCGGAAAAACCGATGCGTCATTGCGCGTCACCACGCCAGATGTCCAGCCCTTTGTTCCACATCCGGTGAAATTACCGTCTGCTCGTTTGAGCGTGCATGACGCTACAAGCTGATAAGTCTCATTTTAGAAAAAAGAAGAAACATCGATTCGGAAATAATTAATGATATTCCTCTGATCCAGTTTCTAAAAGAAAGCTATTTAACATTTATTAAGTACATTACGTACACGTTAAGTTCATTTATGTAGAAAAGGTAGATTTAATTAATAGAATATTAAACTGAAAGGTAATTTATGTCTAGTGCTTACCTAGTTCTGGAACGCTGTCTCATGTGACATGTCACCTATTCCTTGGAAAGAACCTCAAGGGGTTAAATGAAGCCGTCGCGGGGCCATAGCTGTGACATGTGATCTAGCACAGGATACACAAACTTTCAACGGTCAATTTCAAAAATTTAAGTTTCCGATTGGATAACAGTGCCCCCTCTTCGAGCGAGACCTTCAAATTGCGACTACAAGCGAGCAGATCGAACACCTTGCAGCACTCTAATGTTGCAAATACTCGTGCTATTGAACGAACTCGATAAATTTTAATCTTCGCCAACATCATTCATTGCTTCTAAACTGTAAACTATTATTAATTCTGAAGATAGTAAACTTACATGGCCCGCCAAGTTGAAGACGAGAGGCTGGATTAGCGCAAAAGGTGTAGCAGCCGTTGACATGGCCTCCATGTGTACTTCCAGCTTGTTCACCGGTAGCACTGTGTACCTCACTGTCACCAGAACGTGGCCCGGGTAGTCCTCGTGGCCTGCCCTGTTTAGGTGGGTAAAGAGGACACCATGGTCTTGTACGTGCGCTTCCCAAATCACCTGTTAATAAGACAAGTGGCTTGTAAAACAATTGCTTTTATCTTTCAAAAACTTCAATCAAACTTCAAACATAATTGTAAGACGAAATGGTTAGATTTATCAGAGTGAAAACAGAGGAGAAAACTTTCTTCCAAGTATGTCAAACATTTTAAGCCAATGGTGAAAATATTTCCGTTCAATTTTCGCAAAAGTAGTGATCGATCATTCAGGAACATAAGGTATTAATAGCTTGTCGCTAACGCAAAACTCCTTTGTGTATTAATGAAACAAATATAAATTGTGTCTGCTTGTAACATAGAAGACAATAATCTTCAATACAATACAAAATGTAAGTATGTTTAATAGTTCAACTTAAATTGTAGGTGTTTTGAAAAAAATCTTATTTGATTCTTCTGAAAGATGCTCTTTTACATTCCAAAACATTTTACAAATGCAAATAATTTTAATAATTTTAATAATTTTAATAATTTTATTTTGTGAATAATTTGTGGCAAAATTCTGTTAATTATAAATCTTTACTCCCGTGTAATAGAAACTATTTGCATCGGTAGTTAAACTTCATAAAATTGGTAAATGAGCATCTTGATATTATAATAAGATGTGTAAAAATCTCCGATATTATCTTCTTTCACAAATTTTGATGTGCTATTATTATATTTTTTTATATTTGAAAATATATGTTATTTTAAATGGACTTTCTCTGTCTAACGTATATGGGGGAGAATAATAAACAGTAGATAAATTATCCTACGTCACCAATTTGATATTGCTTGAAGGTATTGTTTTTCCCATGAAGCAAAATGCGTTTTAATTTTCATTGTGCATCTCTATATAGAGAGAGATATATTAGGTATTCTTTGTTTGATCGTCGACAAGCTCTTTAACATTGCATGCTAAAAAAACCCTTTTCCTGAAGTCACCTGAAGAAAACATTTCAAACTACTTATTTTACAATTTCATCGACAAAATTATTATATTTCGTACATTTTTGTCTATTGTTGCTTTAAAAAGTATACGATGTGTCAGATTCATGAAAATTCAAATTCAAAATAAAATGATCTTATTTCCAATATTGAATCGCGTTTAGTCATTTAATTTAAACAGTCATTTATTTATACGTAAAATCTGAAAACTAGAATGCAGTGCACCTATTTAAATAATGGTATTTTTTGTTGCTTCTTCCGAATTTCAGAGCCTTTTTGTGACAGTTTTTCAAATGAACGCGCGACTCTTCTCAAAAACATAGTAATGCATGCCAGTCTTCATGGAAATAACCTGTCTTGGCAACGGAACAGCCTTTTAGTGTTCTGTTTGAATGGATTGCGTTGGGACAGCTGCAATGCACGCACTCTGTCCAGCCCTAGGTCTCCGCCCATGAAGTGGTCGTCCTCGTCGTTCTGCGGGAACAGCAGCCAGCCCACGCCCTGCACCCTGAGCTGCGGCTGAGGCCCGCGGATGCGGTCCGCCAGCCGCCCCGACACGCCGCCCCAGTGCAACGCCTTGTTCCTCCAGTAATCTGCAATAGAGACGTGCTTCTGAAAGTACTCTTCAAATGACGGTGATTGTCTTATTGAATTTGGGTCAGCGATAAATAACGATCATTTTAAAAAAATGCAAACGTTTAGACTTTTATTGAGCCTTCCTCAGGGCTAAACAAAACAATTTGCTGTTTATTATGACTACCAATTATATTTACAATACTTTTGGTCCGTTATGAATGGAATCACTTACTTTTATTACTACTTACTTTCACTACTTTGATTCCATTCCCTAAAATGAAAATTTATTTTCTTTAATTCGGTACCTATTTAGTATTGTGTTGTGTATAAAATTGGTCATTATAGTATTTGTTAAATTGTTTTCGTAGCGTTGAGTATGGTTTAATAAAGCCGAAAAGCTGCGAAGTTTTTAAAAGATTGTTATTTATCGCTGATCTACACTCAATAAGACGATCGCCATTAAAATAACAAGGTCAAGAAAATCAGCCCCTGTAACAATTCAATTAAAATTACACAATACATTACTCATTTCCCCTATGTTTTTAACTCTTAAAAACTTGAAATAGTAACTGTCGATATTGTTTTCATAGTTTTCTTTGTATTGTTGTGTAATCTTTGTTGCAATACTCTACTGAGTAGGACACTAGTAAAAAAACTGAAACTGCAAAAAAATAGAATCCCCTATCCACGAGTACGTCTAGCTCAAACAAAACTACTCGCGAGCCCCTCACGACCCTATCCTAAAAATTATTCGCTATAAATTTTGAGATGTCGTAGCGTCTGAAATTCTTCCGGTTAATGAACTCTATTCTATATTATTTTACTGAATATTTATTTTTCAAAATTGCAACTACTTTTTTGCATATTGTCACAATTTACTCCTCATTGCCCACAATATTCAGAGTGAATGGTCTCACGGGGAAGTACTTTTTTCACGATTTTATTTTTGCAATAAGCATTGTAAGTATTAATTAACAACACTGCGACTCAAGACTCGCAATAAAATTAATTTCAATAATATTAATTGCAACAGAAACAATGGGGCGAATGTCAATTGGAAATTAATAATTATGACTGAAACGGTCGGCGCTCTCACCTCTTTATTAATATATATGAAATGTCTAATAATGTGCTTCACGTTGGGCTAGCCAATGAGACGGACTCTGACCCAACTTTACTAATTAATAATTCTGTTAATATTTTTTTCACTCCAAGCACGCTTCTCCTGAATTTTATCAAGAAAGGTTTATACAGAAAATGAAATATTGTTAAAATTTAATTTCATATTAAAGTGCATATTTCTGAATTTTGGGGTCATAAATGCATATTAAAATGCATATTTCAAGATTTTAAGGGCATACAAATCCGCTCCCTAGTTATTATTATCATTTATTCAACTTATTTCTCACTTTCTCCGAGTTTCTGTTAAAAGCAAACCTAATCTAACATCGCAAAAAGAAAAGAATCGCACCCACTTCCTACGAAGAAGTACGTGTAGCTAAATCTTTCAAATTATCAATTGAAAAATTTCCTGTTAAGCGAAAAGTTTGATGTTTTGTCTCCAACGTTTTGTTACTTAATCCTGGTTCCTCTATCTTATTCTCTGATTTAATTATAATGATTTCTGAGGTTCGATCAGCTGGGATGCGGTTATCCAGTTGTGAGCTTCCGCGTCAAAATGAAGTCGTAACTAAGTCCCCGATTGGATCCAACTGATCAAACGTCAGAAGTCACTGTAATTAAATTGGAGTATAGCATTAAGATTAATCACATTCTTCGGCAGACAATTCAAATAGGAATGATAAAAAGTGATTAATATTTCGAATTGTTCTACACCTATAGATATTTACTCATTATTATAATTATTATTATTATTATTATTGTCATCATCATCATCATTATTATTCATGATCTTACCCTCTGGAGTGGAAAATCCCAGAAGCACATCTCGTACAATCCCATCAGCATCAGGCGCTCGTATGGACATAATTCGCGCACCATACTCCGTCACTTCCACCTGAAAGCCATCGGCGCCCGAGATAGAATAAATTTCTGCTATTTCCGAGGGTTCTTTCCTCGGTTCTTCACTTGATACAGGAGGCAGTAGTCCTCTACCACACTTTGTTACAGAGTACTCATCTTGTCCCGGCTGGCGGGGAAAGTACCCGGGGGTTCGTAGATACTCAGGACCCCTCATGTTGGGCGCCTTGTACCCCATTCCCAAATAGAAGGCCTGTGGCCCTGGAACAGGTGAATAAGCCTGTATCAATCACACTGAATTATTTAAAACAAATATTAATTCAAGGACCCGTACAATTAGGAAAACACAGAATGTGGACTGAGCAAAATGGGTTGAAGAAAAATCCAAACCTATTTTTCTTTGAGTTAAAAACATTAAAAATATTCAACGTTCAATACAAAAAAAGCTTAATTTACTATCCAATAGCAAAAAAGAATATCTGCTTTGGCTTGAAATTATTGAAAACGGAATAAACAATTCCCATCGAAAAAGGGGAATTGGCCCAAAATAACTTCAAGTTGTTAGGTTTATTTAATTATATGTACACTTTTTATCTTATTAAAAATTACATTTCACAGCAACTGTAAGCTGGAAACGACTATCGATTTATTTTGGGGAAAATCCTACAAATAGTTTAAGAGCTAGTGTTGTTAACAGCCGGACGGACGGACATTTTTAAAAAAAAACCTATTTCGGTATCACGGTGCCCCTAAAAAGTGTATTTCCGTTGAAATCTTGAAACCAATTTTCCGCAGCATTACATAACATTTGGTATTCTCGTATTTTCGTATACTATGGAAATTCCAGAAATAAAAATGTACTTTTTTAAAACAGCTATCTACAACCACCATTCCTATTGACGTAACTGATGTGAGATGAGATACTGAATTCGGAAAAGTATATATGTTACAACTAGAGTCTTTTGAAGATTTATTTCTTGCTTGACAACATCCAACTATCTTTGCCTTGTACATTCCAAGGTAAAAATGAACTCAAATTTCAAGATAAAAATGAATTTATAACGTTTACGGGGTAGGGATTCCGTGAAAATTATAACGAAGGCACATAACATTTTCTGCATTTTTTCATAATAAGAATAAACAAAGTCATTTTTCTAAATTACTCAGTCACATTCATTATGAGTTTGTCTCAGAGATTAATTAGATGTATTATCGTAATGTCACATTTGATAACTTCAGTGACGTTCAGTTTAGTAACACTTTCATTCTACACTGAACAAAGCTTTTAAATGTAAGTTTCAGTCAGTCAAAACAATTATAAAAACTCAACCCATCCAGTACCGCCATCACTAGCCATATTGAGAGTAACCAGTTACCCAAAAGCATTTCAATGAAAACGCTAGGAAATTCGTTTATAAAATGCCAATGATGGCACATCTGAAGAGACTTAATTTTGAATATCATTTAATAATACTGCTGTAAAGAAACGTATCGTAGCATGCACCCTTGCTGCAAAAGTGTTCAAACCTTAAAAAGTGTGCAAAACTAACAAACGTTGCGAACAAACGTTCTTTCTTCAATAGGCTTACGCAAACTAAAACAAGAGAAGCACCAACTGCATTTCTGAGCCTCTCTACACACTTTTTCTATTCAAGTTATTTACTTACATACGACATGTTTTCTTAGGAAATAATAATACATACAACAAAAAGAATGAAATTATAAGTCTATTGATACAATTAACAAATACAATTGATTTTTCATTGAACCATTTACGGAGCTGCGAGGTGCTTCGAGAGATTTTTTTTCCTCAAACGTGTGTCATTTCTCCAAAGTTTCAGCTGCAAAAGGTAAAGTAAGGAATTGAGCATATTTACGAAAATAAAACGTCTTATTACGTTAGGCTAAATGGCTCTTTTCAAAATTTTCAGGGGAGTCAACGCCACCCTGCCCCCCTTCCCTCATGCATACGCCTTGCTATACTTCGAACTGTTGAGATAACAGCTGCCATTAATAGCCTAATTAAGTAGTTAAAGAACTACACTTTTGATGACTGTTTAAGTATTGTTTCAACACAATCATAAATGTACCTAGAAAACAGTGTTTTTAAACGCCACTTTCGAAGCAAACTTGCGATGTATTGATGGTATACCTATTTATTATCGATAGCATTTTCGTAATCGTTGGTAGTAAGTGTTCTTTCGTAAATTACGTAACAATTTGGAGTCTTTTGAGAACCCTCTCCCCCCTGTAACGCACCCGTTACGCGCGCTTGATTCCCTCCGTAAATAATTACACACCACTTGCGAACTCATCCCTATATACAAGAAACATAAATTATATCGCAGTAAAATAATTTCTATTAATTGTACTTGTGCTAATGTATATTCAATTTTATGATGATTGAAGTCAGAATTATTGGTGATGTTAACTACATTTAATTGTAAGATCATGGACAAGTGTGATGGAGGGACGGACAGACGTGAAAATTTCTTACATCAAGCATTGCGCACGTCGTCGTTGATGGTGCATGGGCGAGGCATACACCAATTTAATTGGATTCTGGAGTATACAATAAATTAGTTTTTAATTTTGTTTTCGTAATCTCACAGACTCAATCAAAAAATTGATGAAAAAATATTTCCGTTTATTGAAACAATTTACACAAGACAACTTTAACTAATGAGTATTTTAACGCAATTATTTAATATTTTAATGTTTTAGTATAAGACAAAAAATAATTATTTCAGTATATGTTAAAAATTCTAAAAAGTAAATATCAATGTTACGTAACACCAAACTAACATCCCGTAACGCAGAGGAACGCTGCCTCAAACCCCCTCCCCTTCTTTAGCGTTACGTTTTTATTGTTGGCCCCTTCCCGTGAGGCCATTCGGTGACGCCACCGAGAAGCGGCGGACCCCTTCCCACACAGCCACCGTCGGCCACCACTACCCGCCACCGACCGCGATGGGAGGTTTCGTAAGTCACTCCGCTTTCGGCTCAGGCGGCCGGGAAGCGAACAAGGGAGACCGCAGGTATAAGGGCCGCTTCCCACATCGCTACTACAGTGCGCTTCCGAGCGGCGCGACTGGTAGCAAAGCATTGGTTTAAATGAAGGTCTTCCCACGTGTGGCTGGTTCGTGCTGCTATGGCTTTCGGCGGCAGACAGCCGCCAGCATCAGAGCGGAAGGGGTAAGCGCCACCGCTACCAGGACACTGCTGTAAATGGAAGTCTTCCCACTGCGCCACCGGTGCGCTTTACCTGCTGAATCCCTTTGTTCGTAGACGCCAACAGGTCGGTCTCCCGACCCCCCCCCCCCCACTTCCACTGCTTGCGGCGGTGAGGCGGTGGAGTGCGGCGGTGGCGGCGTCAGAAGGGCCCTGCCGCTTATCGGAAACGCGCTGCAGTGGCGACGTGGGAAGGGACAAGGCAGCATATGGCGCCATCGAGTGGCCCAGTGGGAAGACTACCATTTAAACTATGTTCTGCTAGCTGTAGCGCGAACACGCTTCTGCGTTGCTGATGGCGAGAGTCCGTCTTAGCAGCGCGATTTCGTCACTCGTGGAAAGACCTCCATTTAAACCAGGACTCCAATTGGGGGGCCAGCCGGATCTTTTTGTGCGACCCGCAACTGCTTTGAAAATGTTTATTATACCAACCAAATACAATACAATTGTACAATTCATCTTATCTTTATTTAATGATATTTTAATTATCTCGAATGTATTTTCTCGTTGTATTAAGTATGTTGAATGAAAGTCGTATCTAATATTTATTTGTTTCAGTATAATCTCAGTAGTTAGGGTAGAAACCATCTTGAAATACGGTGCGGCCCGCGGCATAACTAGAATGTGGTATGTGGCCCATAATCCCTTCTAAGTTGGAGAGCCCTGATTTCAACCAATGCTTTGCTCGCAGTCGCGCCTCTCGGAAGCGCTGCTGAGTGGCGTGGTGGGGAGGAGCTGTACGGGTGCCTTCACTCGGAGCCACTCGTTGGCGCCACCGAGAAGCGACAGAGCCCCTCAGACGCAGCCACCGACGACCGCAAGAGAGGAAGCTTTCATCACCGCTCAGGCAACCAACAAAAACCAATGGCGGCGGACAACGGCAGGCAGATCGCGTCTGTGGCGCTGCCATTTAAATCTGTTATGCCAGTGGTGGAGCGAACGCGCATCTTCCGCACCAAGTGCCACAGCAGCACTCCGCCACTCGCGTGAATACCTCCGTTTAAACCAAAACGTTGCTATCAGAAACGCCTCTCGGACGCGCTGCCGAGTGGCGCCGTGTAAAGGGGCTCTAGAGTAGCACTTAACTTATCACTCGTTTCCACACTTTCATGCTAACTAAATTCTTCAAATTCTCATATCATGTAGAAGCACACTCGGTCACCTGGTTTTAGGTACTTCTCGGGCAAGCCGTAGCAACAGCATGGATCTGGAAGAGGTGGTATGGGGATCGGAGGAAAGCCTGTGCTCATTTCATGATCACCCTCGGGAAAACACTCGCACGTCCATGCGCGCTTATCCCATGATTCGGGTTCCTCTTCTTCCGTGTCCAGAACAGGAAGAGCAGCAGTTGCGGCCCCGAGTGCATCTCCAGCGGCAGCTGCTGCTTCTACAGTAGCAGTAGCTACCGACGCTGCTGGATGTGGCGAATCTGAATACATGATGGCTCACCTTGAAGACTTCGTATTTCCCCCCACCCCTCCCTCCCCCACTCCAAAATATGGAATACGTTTCCTGGAAACGCAACATGAATATTATTTAAATGACGTGACTACAATGAGCCAAGTAAAGCTGTACATATTTTCCTCAAAATATGAAATTGTATCGTTATTAATATCTATTTTTACTTTCCCGTATTAGGGAAAGTCATGTAATACTGCGCGAAAAAACGGCGGATTTTCGGCACAAAAACTCTTATTACAGGACCGTGGTAACGAAAAAGTGGATACATCCAGTTGCTAAATTAAGAATAAAAAATCTAACACGTGGTGCAGCCAGAATCCCTATTTTGTGGGTCCTTGATACCGAAAAACCAATTGAAAGCAAAACATCTGTCCGTCCGTCCGTCTGTCTTTCTGTCCGTCTCTCTGTCTGTCTATGAACAACGCTAGTGACTAAACCTTGCAACTGATTTTCTTCAAAATTGATACTCCCCAATCTATCTGAATGATATCGCGACCCCTTGAATTTGAAATCGATACTTTAATTTTGGAGGGTTCTTTATATGAAGCCCCTGGGACATTTTCAAAATTTTCAAAAAAATGGCTCCAACAATTTTGACTAAATTTTGTTGTCGGATAGTCTGAAAGTCATTTAAGAGAATGGCGTAGGTCTCATGTTGGTTGAAAACTCTGATTTTTCGAAAATGTTAAAAAATCAAAATTTTGTCGGCATTTTCCCACAACTACAATTATGAAGATACAATTTTTGTTCTTAATGAAATGTGTGTTCATAAAAAACAGGTCTTCAAATAAGGTCATGATCAATTTTTCAAAAACAAGTATTTTTTCGAAAAATTGTGTCAAAATAGACAATTTTTTATTTTCTTTAAACCATTTTTCTTAAATCCACACAATGTTTTTTGATTAAATTGGGAGTTGAGATAGCATAAAGGAAGCTTAAGAAAATGGTGCAGGAGTCATGTTCGTTGAAATGCCTGATTTTGCAAAAATTTTAAAAACTGAAGAAAATTTCGGCGTCTTTTCTGCAACTACAATTGTGAAGACACAATTGTTTTTCTTAATGAAATCTGCTCATCAAAAACAGATCTTCAAATAAGGTCATGTTGAATTTTTTGAAAATATGAGTAGTTTTTCTATAATTTTCTGACAAACATAATAGCTTCGGAATTGACTGCGCTTCGTTTTCGTCGTTTTCTTACAACTACAATTTTAAAAATACAATTTTTTCTCAATTAAATGTATTTATCAAAACTACATCTTCAAATAAGGTCATACTTAATTTTTTCAAAATACGAGTAGTTTTTCTATAATTTTGTGACAAATATAATAGCCGGCTGTAAATTTACTGCGCTTCGGACGCTGGATGCATCGTAATTAAAATTTTCAATTTTGTATGTTATTTCTTTGTTCGTCTTATATTCAACCTTTTGTTATACATTTACACATTAATATTTTAGAAATTTTTTATTTTGAAATATTTGAAATAAAAAGTAAAAACATTAATAGCTCTCAGAATAGCGACAATTGAATTGAATTGAATTGAATTACCGTATTTTACGTGGCGAGACTCAGGCCATGAGGCCTGCTCTTCCGTCTGACCACGCAAATTTCGCTACACTCCTTTCCCTGGATAGAGCGGAAAGAAGGTATTACTGAGGCGACGAAACCGGCGATTTTGAATTTAGCTCAGACGCTTCATTTAGGCTTGAGGATCTTTTACATGCAAGTAAATCTACTAACATGGGACAGCCGGTTTTACTTCCCCTCCGAAGGAAGGCGTACGAAGGATTTTTTCGCCCTTAAAAATCCATGGCTTCGATCAGGTTTGAACCCGCGAACTTGCGCGATATTGCGTGCAATATGTGCAATTTTAAAAAATTACAAAAACATGATTTTCTCAAAAACGGTTCCAAATTTTTTCTTTAAACTTTTGATAGGTATAGTGGTAAATGTACTCTATCAGATGATACAAAAGCCATATTGCTCTATCGGTTGGTTTTTTCAAAAATTACAAAAATGTAATTTTTTTACTTGTCTTTTACGTCGTTAATATTTACATTATCGGCGATTTTTTCACATTATTATATTTAGGAGTACATACGCTTTAAATAATGTCAAGTAAGTTTCTCGAAAACACAACCGTTTTATGTGAAAAGTAGCTCAAATTTCGGCATTTTCAGAAATGCTCAAACACCATTTTCTCGTATATGGCTGCAAATTTTTTCTTGAAACATTTGTAACGGATAATGCTAATTACACTCTTTAGTATAGCGTAAAGTTTATTTTGAGTTTTTTTTTGTTTTTTCAAAAATTACATAATTGTAATTTTTTTGAAAGATCTCTCACATCTTTAATACGCACATTACCAGCAATTTGTAAACATTATTATATTTGTGAGTGTAAGTGCTTCAAATAACTTCAAATAAAGTATTTTGAAAACTTAATCATTTTCTGTGAAAATGAGCTTCAAATTTCGCATTTTTAGTAGCGCTAAAACGCCATTTTCTCTCAAACGGCACATTATTTTTAAAAGAAAATTGCCATTTATGACTAGGTTTTTGTATTCTTTAATATTCTAAAATTAATATTTCAGTTCTACCAATAGGAAACCGAAATATTAAGAAAATCACAATAGCATATTATGCAATTAGTTTATAACGTTGTCCTTTTTTTACACGAATAAGAAGATATTACTGAACGAACGACGTTAGAAGTGAGTTCTGTAATATCTTTTTACGAGTGCAAAAAAGTAACATTATAAACGAGTTGCATACACTATTTTTTGTATAACAGTATTATAAGGATTTGAGGAAGCGAAATTAATTGTGTTAAGTTGTAATTCGTAGTTGTAGTAGATCTCAAATTCATGTTTTGTCATGAATGCTACCTAAGCAACTAATTTGTTTACTAATGGCAATTAGTTTGAAAGTCGTGATTCAAACATAATGGATTTGCCTAGAGAAATTGTGGAAGAATCTGCAAAAGCAGAAAATGCTATGATACCGAAAAAGTCTTGCAAACTTTATGAGAAAGAGTACTTAAAGTTTAGGAAATGGATGGATAAAAACATATGCAAATTTATTATGCAAAGCTGCTGTTCTTTCGAATCTATCGGAGCCGTTTGGTTGAGTAAGTATAATGCACATGCTAGAATAAAGACGTTTGTTAATTTAATGCATGCTTCTTTAAACATTAAGTCCACAGCATGTAAAGCGTCGACACTATGGTGCACTTATTCCAAATTAAAGAAATGCTAAATATCAAAGAGAATATTGATATTGGAACTTTTCATAAAGTAAATTTACTTGTGAAACAGGCAAATGTAGTATGTCAACCTATAAAGGCAATGGTATTTTCCCAAGAAGATGTAAACACACTTCTTACAAAAGCTGATGAAACTTTTCTTTTAATGAAGGTATAATAATGACAGGGGCAATAATAGTTAAGTTTTACTTATTAACTGGTGTATTGTATTAATAACTGGTATGATTTTCAGGTTGTTGCTATTTTTTGGGCATATTTGGTGCTTGTAGACGTGTCGAATTGTACAATTTGTGCATCAACGATGTGAAAGAAGAAGGTTCTGTTTTGATAGTAAACATTAAAGTGACAAAAAATTACAAGCCCGGAATATTTACTATCGTATCCAGTGAAGAATTTAATTATGTTGAGGTCTGTAAAAAATACATTTCCTTAAGACCCTTACATGTTAAACACAAAAAACCTTTTTGTTTTACAATCATGGTAAATGCAGCTGCAATCCAATTGGTATCAATACATTTGCGAAAATATCAAAAAATATTGAAATTTTTTTTAAATTACCAAATGCAGAAAAGTACTGTGGTTATTCGTTTAGGAGAACGTCCGCGACGTTTTTCGCAGATAATGGTGGTGATATCACTACACCTAAACGTCATGGAGGATGGTGGTTTACAAGTGTAGCCGAGTCGTACATCGAAGAATCGGTGAATAACAAGATTCAAATAGCTAACAAGACATTGCTAAGTGTAGAAAGCAAAGAAAAAACAAGCATTTTAGATATAAATGCATGTTCTGGAGTGTCACTGACCAATTTATCAAATTGTACACTTAATGTACATGTTCACAAGAATTAATTTGTTTTTTTGTTGTTCTTATTATGATGTTCTTGTTATATTACCAAATAAAAACAAAATATAATTTTAAAGGAGTAATAAATTAATAAATCAGTTTTTAAAAGTAAGTTTTTTCATAACGTATTTGATTTTACTGCGAAAACTGCATTCTATTTATATGGTACCATTGCCTTCTTTAAACTCCATAACTGAAAATATACAGAGGCCGTGACTATTACGTCAGTGATGGCTTATATTTCGTGCAATAATATGCCATACTATGAACGATTTTGTTAATGTAAAAGGGTTGTTTATAATCCTGGTATACAAAAAAATGTTCTTTTGACGGTGATAGATGGCAGCTGGCAAGAAAGAGTATGTGGCAATTCCATATAGCTAGCGAAGACCCAAGGAAATAGATAACTAATACGGGAAAGTCTGTGCCATTCTGTAGCACCACTAGTTTTAAATCAATTGCCTTTACGTGAAGCAACAATTACGCGAAAACTATTCATTTTTTCAAACAAATTGTGCATGACCTTATTTAAAGATTTATTAATTTAGAAAAGATTTTTTGAAAGAAAAAATATCTACTAGTATTATTTATTTATAAGAAATAAAGCCAAAAGGTTTACACTTCAACTCCACCAAATTGTAGGTTTACAATATTTTTTTATATAGTGATATATCTATACTAGGTAGGTACTTTACGCACCGATATATAACCAGTTCACTGCTAAGTGAAAGAATATGAAAATGAAATCTTAGTCCTACGTATATGCTTTGTTTTTAAAACAAAATAATTTCTTTAGGCCTACAAGTTTCAATACAATATCGCCAGACATTATTCTTAATGGCAATTGTGTAATGGACTAAATGGCAGTGCTAAATGGACTGAAGCAATCAAAACAACAGCTGACCATGGACAAATGGAGGAGCTTAGTAGCGAAAATTGTAGAAAGAAGAGCAAGAACAAACATTTGATGGATGACAACCATTAATTGCCGAGAATATCCACACGGATCACCAGAGGTCCTTCGCGACCTGCTACTACTACTACTAATTGGGTAAGAAATATTCGCTTATACAATGGATCAACATCACATTTGCATCCTATCCTGAAATGAAAAAAAGAAATATGACCTATTGATCTCAGATTTTATCCGTGCATGGATCTCTCATTTACTTTCAACATCAAGGGCATTTCTTGTAAATCACCGATAGCATGTTGTGCTTTTTCCCCACACCCCCCTTTCTCAGCGCGCCGCAGTCACATGCGCAATGCGCAACTTACGTGTTGTAGCAGTCAAATGTTTTCGGATTTTATGCAATTTTACCACAACAACGCACACGAAATTTTGACGTTGGCAACTGTCAACCTGTTCGACCTTTGCATGTCCTGTAGTGTCATTGGGTGGATGGGATGTGGTAATATTTAAAGGGGTCAAACACATTTTCTGACGATCCAATAATGTTTGAAATAAATTTGATTTGCTGAGAAGTGCGGCAAAGAATGTGTTCTCTTTCCTGAGGGAATCTTTCTCTATTTGAAGTACAAAAGGTAAATATATTTTATTGCACTTCACTATAATTTAGTTTGATGCCATTTAATTCCAGTTTCTTTAATTAATGGAAATCCTCCCGATCTCTCACTTACTGTCATATTGTAAGTACCTTATTTAAGTATTTCATCAATCGGATGCTACCTGTCAACTCATTTCTAGTTTTCCATCCCATCCTAGAAGCTCTCAGTGTGAGCGGCACATTCGTACGGCTAATTCGAACTTAAACGTCGAACAGATGTGGCGATTACTTATATTAAAATTAGATTTTTGATGCTCAAAGTTGACCTGTGTCTTCAAGAGTGTGAAGTTTCAATGAACCATTTTATCTTTATTTTTTGCCTTTATTTCTGCTTTCAATTTTATTATTACAAACAATTTACATTTAATTAAATCATACAGATTCATTATTTATATTTTAGGTGAGTAGTTCTTGCAGAAGTACCCTCCAGTCACATCATTTGAAGTCTGGAAACAGAAAATTAATAAAACAGTTCGTCAGAGAAGTGAATAATATTGTTCATAATGGAAGGAGTTGTAGAAATGCCATCAAAATTTGTTCATTATGTTATAGATTTTAAAATGTCAGATAGTTCTCTTGGTTAGGTGAAAGTGTAGCATTTTACTTCAGAACTAGTTCTTTCATGGTTTCCTTCTTGTTTATTTTCTTGAAACGGTTGAGAAGGAATATGTGTTTCTCTTTTTCACCCTTGAAGTATTAGATTGCAAGAGAATCCAAAACTAACGTCTGCATAAAAGAGGTATGAAACATGAGCTTGTACATAAGATGCATGTGAACAAAAGCGTGAAGCGTGACCTCTTGGAGTAAAACTGTGTGTGACCAACGACAGGTCGCAGTTGCTGTGTTTTTGTATGCAAGTAGGTATTGTCTCTTGCCTTTCATTGTAAGAAGGTCTTTTGAAATAAAAAATATGCTTATTATTTATTTAGAAGAAATAAAAAATTGTCTCCTCAAACAGCACATCTGCTAGTTGTTTTTATAGTTTATTTTTTATATAGTGCATAGATCATACTAGGTAAATACTTTACGCACCGATATATAACCAGTTCACTGCTAAGTGAAAGAATGTGAAAATGAAATCTTAGTCCTACGTATATGCTTTGTTTTTAAAACAAAATAATTTCTTTAGGCCTACAAGTTTCAATACAATATCGCCAGACATTATTCTTAATGGCAATTGTGTAATGGACTAAATGCAGTGCTAAATGGACTGAAGCAATCAAAACAACAGCTGACCATGACAAATGGAGGAGCTTAGTAGCGAAAATTGTAGAAAGAAGAGCAAGAACAAACATTTGATGGATGACAACCATTATTGCCGAGAATATCCACACGGATCACCAGAGGTCCTTCGCGACCTGCTACTACTACTACTAATGGGGTAAGAAATATTCGCTTATACAAGGGATCAACATCACATTTGCATCCTATCCTGAAATGAAAAAAGAAATATGACCTATTGATCTCAGATTTTATCCGTGCATGGATCTCTCATTTACTTTCAACATCAAGGGCATTTCTTGTAAATCACCATAGCATGTTGTGCTTTTTCCCACACCCCCCTTTCTCAGCGCGCCGCAGTCACATGCGCAATGCGCAACTTACGTGTTGTAGCAGTCAAATGTTTTCGGATTTTATGCAATTTTACCACAACAACGCACACGAAATTTTGACGTTGGCAACTGTCAACCTGTTCGACCTTTGCATGTCCTGTAGTGTCATTGGGTGGATGGGATGTGGTAATATTTAAAGGGGTCAAACACATTTTCTGACGATCCAATAATGTTTGAAATAAATTTGATTTGCTGAGAAGTGCGGCAAAGAATGTGTTCTCTTTCCTGAGGGAATCTTTCTCTATTTGAAGTACAAAAGGTAAATATATTTTATTGCACTTCACTATAATTTAGTTTGATGCCATTTAATTCCAGTTTCTTTAATTAATGGAAATCCTCCCGATCTCTCACTTACTGTCATATTGTAAGTACCTTATTTAAGTATTTCATCAATCGGATGCTACCTGTCAACTCATTTCTAGTTTTCCATCCCATCCTAGAAGCTCTCAGTGTGAGCGGCACATTCGTACGGCTAATTCGAACTTAAACGTCGAACAGATGTGGCGATTACTTATATTAAAATTAGATTTTTGATGCTCAAAGTTGACCTGTGCCTTCAAGAGTGTGAAGTTTCAATGAACCATTTTATCTTTATTTTTGCCTTTATTTCTGCTTTCAATTTTATTATTACAAACAATTTACATTTAATTAAATCATACAGATTCATTATTTATATTTTAGGTGAGTAGTTCTTGCAGAAGTACCCTCCAGTCACATCATTTGAAGTCTGGAAACAGAAAATTAATAAAACAGTTCGTCAGAGAAGTGAATAATATTGTTCATAATGGAAGGAGTTGTAGAAATGCCATCAAAATTTGTTCATTATGTTATAGATTTTAAAATGTCAGATAGTTCTCTTGGTTAGGTGAAAGTGTAGCATTTTACTTCAGAACTAGTTCTTTCATGGTTTCCTTCTTGTTTATTTTCTTGAAACGGTTGAGAAGGAATATGTGTTTCTCTTTTTCACCCTTGAAGTATTAGATTGCAAGAGAATCCAAAACTAACGTCTGCATAAAAGAGGTATGAAACATGAGCTTGTACATAAGATGCATGTGAACAAAAGCGTGAAGCGTGACCTCTTGGAGTAAAACTGTGTGTGACCAACGACAGGTCGCAGTTGCTGTGTTTTTGTATGCAAGTAGGTATTGTCTCTTGCCTTTTCATTGTAAGAAGGTCTTTTGGAATAAGTTAATATGCTTAACTTATAGAAGTTCTAAAAAATTGTCTCCTCAAACAGCACATCTGCTAGTTGTTTTTACTAGTTTAATTGGTATAAGTGCATAAGAGCAGAGCTAATAAAATACTTATGGAAAAAATACTTTCTACAGTTTCAGTAACCAGATGTTCTGTGTCATTTTATATTAAATCTTAAATTTTATGTGAATGTGTATCCAAAATAAGGGTAAAATTTGAGGAAAATTTCAGGCTTTGGTAAAATTATTCAATATTTTTGGGTAGCTAAATATAATTCCACAACAATTTCAACAATAGAGTAATCTGGTCAAAGGGTGGATTCAGTTTCCTGTTGGTTGTTTGATAATGAAATTTTGTATTCAAAGATTATATTACTTTTCACATTATTTTATTTACAATACAATTTTTTCTTTTAAGGTCTTTTTTAAGACCTTGGTGTGTGTGTTTTATTTTTATCTACATTTTCGTTTCCTTTTATTTTAATCTAGCCAAAATGCCACCTCGCCAGGAAGCTGTGGGTCCGGGAGGGTCAGAACTGAAATTTGTTGGGAATTCCCCTCAAGAAGTTGCAAAGCAAGTACGTGTTCTAACTCTCAATGATGGAGAGCATCAGGATTCTACTCTTTATCGGCTGCAGAAAGGCAAGTGTTAACATTTGAAATATCTCTTCAGAAATTTGTTTGATTTCAAATTAAAAATTGTGATTAATTTAAAATAAATACCAAACTCTTCTCCCATTTGTTCAAAGAAGGGTGCGAGTTGATATTTATCAAAACCATCTCTAAAGGGGTAGACCTACTTAATTTTTTGTTTCATTCTTTACAAACGACAATAACATTTTTTCATAATACTGTTTTCAGGTAGCTCTCTTGCAGTCCAAAAATCAGTTAATAGAGAAATGATTTTACATGTGAAGTAGTAATGCATTTCTTATATTTTTGTAAAGTATCTTGTTTTATTCTGTTTCTTCTTTTTACTATTTTGTGAAAAAACTATGATAATCTAGATGCTGAATTAATCAATTTAAAATCTGTGTTACAATTTTTAACTAACGGTGTTGCTAACCTGTTGAGAAGTATGGTCAGAAAAGTGATTAATAATAATTTCTTTGGCAAAAGTTTTAAAGTAAGAAATGCATGCTTTGGTTGTTTTGATATCTTCATATGTCCATATTCAATTGAAGGAGTAGGGTGAGGATAGTGCTAAACCTCGTATCATCAATCCAAACCAATGGTCTTAGTGTGTCTCCTAAAAACAAACATTATAATTGAGTTGCTGAACAAAAGTGTTCATTGAACAACAGTGTTCATTGAACAACAGTGGGTAGAAAGCAGCCAGAAGTGTATACAGAAAATAAGATTCATCTCATAGAACTAAAACTTTGTTTTACTTAAGACTGACAAAAGATGTAGACATATGGTTTAGCACTGTGTTCCCCCCCAACCCCTTCAATTTATAAAAATATTTTTTTTGATGATGCTACATGAATTATTGTACAGGTTGGTGGCTTCACTTGAGACTTGGGCCCTCATTATTTGGTCGCAAAGTGAGAGTGTTCTGCAATTTGCCTGCAAAAGTTGAAGAGTCGTTCGAGAGAACGCAGTATCGTGCATTATCTTGGCAGCATGACTCTAGTACTTCATCAACTGATGATTCATCAACTTACATTGAAATTTTTATGTCACGACCTGGTTCTTTTCACTACTATTTCACCTACAGTGACAGGTATTATTTGCATGCTTTTTCTAATACTTTTTCTTACTAATGGTGCTAAAACTGTAGTACAGATTTCCACAAAGAAGCATTCTTCAAAAAGAGTATGAACAAAACTGTAGGTCTCAATAACTTTATTTCTACTGTCTTGTTTACACATGTATATACATAGTACAGTGAAAGTTAGGTAATGCTGCAGAAAATCGATTTCGAAATTTTAACGGAAATACATGTTTTGGGGTTCCTTGGTACTGAAAAAGTGTTTTTTTTTTGCCTTCAAAACATTCGTCTGTCTGTCTGGTGTATATGAACAACCTTAATGCCTAAACTTTGGGTAGAATTTTTTCCAAACTGTATTAACCCCTGTCGATCTGGCTTGTGTTTTTGATAAACCTTCATTAATTTTTGGGGGTGCTTTATATGAAGCCCCTGGGACATTTTCAAAATTTTCTCAAAAATGGCACAAAATTTGATTTTAAAATTTCTTGTAAGACTAGGGTGAATTGCACTTATGAAGATGGCATAGACCTGATTTTCACTGTTAACTATAAATTTTCAAATATTGCAAAAGTTTGAATTTTTTCGGCATCTTCCTACAACTACAAAATTGAAGATAGAGATTTTGACTTCAAATTAAATTTGTTGTCCATAATGAGTTTTTTCATTAAGGACATGAACACTTTTTTGAAACTTTTAGTTGTTTTTGCGCAACATTGCCTGCATTATTTGCAATTTAAAAGAATTACAAACACAAGATTTTCTCAAAAACGGCTCCAAATTTTTTCTTTAAATTATCAGTAGGATTAGTGCTAACAAACTCTAGAAGATAACGTAAACGCCATATTGCTCTACTCTTTTCTTTTTTCAAAAATTACAAAAATGTAATTTTTTTGACTTGCCTTTCACATTGTTAATATTTACATTCACTGGCAATTTGTTCTCATTATTGTATTTATAAGTACATGTGCTTTAAATAATTCTTTATACAGTTCCTCAAAAACTCAACAATTTCTGTGAAAACTAGTTCAAAATTCTACATTTTCAGAAATTCTCAAATGCCATTTTGTCAAAAAAGGCTCCAAATTTTTTCTTCAGACTTTTCATGTGGATAGTGCTAATTGATCTGTTTAATATGCCATGAAGTTAATTTTGCTATACTCTTTTGTTTTTTCATTACGGAAATTAGCATACCCTTACAAGAAGCCCCTGGGACATTATTTGCAGCTATACCTCACCCTGTTCCTTATTTTTACATTTCCATATTAAGCCTGATATACATATTTTTCTTCAAGACCCTCTTGTCCTCCATCACTTGTTCTATATGCCTCCTTATAATTGATAACAATGTAATACACCTTTGTCAATACAAACTATTATTATTTAACTTTATTATCGAGAAAAGTGGTACACTTGTGTAATTCAATTGCATAGAATATATTCTATTTCACGTACAGTTGCAGATTCTATAGGCTCTGAACAGGTGGGCTAGAATTGAGAAGTGTTGACCCAGCAAAAATGTAAAAGAATGGTCAAGGTGATCTCATCCTATACATTACGGTGTGAGGAACATTTCTTTGGGGCCTTGGTCTCAAATTTTTGGTTTTTAAGGCCCTAGAACCCTTTGTTTGGGAGTTATTTAAAGATATAAATGCAAAAATCCTGATGTGTGTTGCGGGTTGCATTTTGTATGAATATTTAGATGCACTTTTTCAAACAAATCAGTGATATTTTTAAAGTCAAAGGGTAATTTGTCACACCTCCTTGAAATTCTCTTTCTTTAGAAACCTCCTTAATAAAGATTGGGTGCATGTGAGAGCCACAAAGGGAAGGTATACTACTGAAATAGTGTAGGAGATTATGTAATTTTTTTGAAATATCTTTGATGCCTTTAATATGCACATTTCCAATGATTTGTAAACACTATTGTATTTGTGAGTGGAAGTGCCTCAAATGACTTGCAACAATTTTTTTTGAAAACTCAAAAATTTTCTGTGAAAAAGCTTCAATTGCATTGACAGTAATTCTTTAACACCATTTTCTTAAAAACGACTCCAGATTTTTCAATGAAAATTACCACTGCATTCTGTAGCACCACTAGTTTTTAATATAATATTCTTTTGAAAATTACCTTGAAATGATTGTAATTAGTGGCCATTTTATTTAGCCCTTTTTTTATAGTAGTTTTGGAAGGTAATTGCTTTGGAGTTTAATACTACACACTAAAAGAGGGAATTAGCTTAAAAATCATGCCTAAACAAATGAAAATCCCATTAAAAAAATTGGACTTTCTTATCTAAGTTGATTCTTTCCTTTAGTGGTTTCTGAAAATTTTCTATATCCCTCATACCACATCTGGGGTCTTTTTGGACCCCATCATCATTAATTTGTTAATATTTTCCTAAATATTTGCTGGATAATATCAGTCTTCTAGATATGCCTTTGTGCACTTATTAAGCAGGTACCAAACCATTTTCACATATTTTCCAAATTTTATTAGAAAGTTATTAATATTTTTTCATTACAAGTGGCTGGTTTGACCTAAGGTATAGCCTGTTATTTTCCCATTCTCATTTGAAATATACTGTCATGAACTTCAAAAAATGTGTCTGAGACCGTCAATATTTCATTTATCTCAAAATAACTGTCATAAACTATTATATAAATATTTCTGAAGCATTATGTATCAACAATGGAGGATACGTACGGTAGAGGTTATTCTTTACATGAAATATTTAATATGAATAAATTATATTTCTTATGTTATTGAAAATAACTTATAAAATGTATACTTATATAAAAACATTTATTTACACTCAATATATTGCCAGTACACATTCGTGTTTACCACTTCCAATTGACAGTAAAGCTTGGGGTCCAAAAAGACCCCAGATATAGTACTTGATTGTAAATTGCAGAAATGGTAAGAGGGACGTATAAAAGAAATCACATCAATTTTCCATTTATTTTGTCCAAAGAATAAAAACTAGAAGTCTCCTACGTATTTCTCTCATTGTGCCTATTTTTTTTCTGGCATCTTTGTAAATATTTAGTTGGAAAAATGTAATTGTTTGTTCTTAGAAAACCACATCCCATTCTCAAAGTCATACTTTTAAAGTATCAAACAAGTGCAAGAATATATCACACTTCTTATTCCTGTTCTTCTTCTTTCTTCTTTCTTTCTTTCTTCCTGCCCATGTGTGTTCTTCAGTTCTCTCAAAACTAAATTAAAAAGTTTCAAATAGAATTGTATCATTAAAGTGGTAAGAGAAATCACTTGTGATTATTGGTGTAAGATGATGCTTTAAAAGCTTTTCTACATGTTTTAGTGATACATATGAACCCCAGGGTTCAGGATTCTTCTCAGTTGATCCAGTTTTAAGAGTGGGAAATGATGAATTGCTACCTTTGGATTGCATTCAGTGCCAAACTGTCCTCTCAAAGTGCCTAGGACCCTTTTCCTCTTGGGAGGCAAAATTACGTGTAGGAAAAGAAAGTGGTTACAATATGATTCATTTTACTCCAGTGCAGGTAAGCTCTTCACATTTGTCGTGAAGTAAATTTCTGATATATCTGGTGTATATCTAAGTATGAATTAAAAAACTGCAAAAACTTTAATATTTGCATTTTTTATTTTTCTTAATTTATAGGAACTCGGAGATTCAAATTCCGCTTACAGTTTAAGAAACCAATTGAAACTCAATCCAATATTCTCTGAAGGAAATCACAACATTGAATATGCTGACATAGAAAAATTTACTGATAAAATGAGACGTGAATGGAAAGTGAGTAGATGCAATTGTTTTGATATGTATACGTTTGTATTCATTTGAGAGTACAAGTTAAAAAAACGTAAATTTTCTGTGTACATTTATTTCATTGTGTATACTTTCTATTTGTAATTCATTACATTCTAAGGATCAGTTTGTAAAATTTATTGCATGAATCACGTTAATGTAAATATTACGGGACAACTTTTGAAAAAGATACTAAAATTAAAGAAAATTTTTTTTCTCTAATATTTGGTCAAATTACAAAATATCCTTGAATGCATAATACTGTTAATAATAAATAATAAAATACCCATAAAAAGTTCCCATTCATATGACAAAAAGTTGAATTGTGTATGTTAACAAGTTAAAAATAAGATTACTGATGTCTATTCCGTTGTCCACTTATTGGAAGAACATACTTTTTAAATTTCCAATAAATAACCAAGCACTATTTCTGTGCTGAAAATATCAGCCAACAGATTCATTTGTATGATTTAAGGAATGGTGACAAAATGTATATGTTACTTTAGGATTGTTATGATATTAGGTAATTACAAAGAGATATACTGAAAATATATTTAATTTATTTTGTATTTTAAAAGATTTAATGTTATTTTTGTATATCGCGTGCTTTCACTTTCATGAATATTTACTGTTCTATTGCAGATTGCCAGTGTATGTGATATTGTTCTTAATCACACTGCAAATGAAACAGATTGGCTTCAAGATCATCCTGAATGTAGTTACAATCTTATCAACTCCCCTCATTTACGGCCTGCATACTTGTTAGATGCTCTTTTGAATATCCTTACTCAAGAAGTTTCTGAAGGCAAATGGGAGTTCTCTGGTATTCCCTCTGAAGTAACTGAAGAAACACATCTTTCGGTGGGTATTTCATACGTTTTGCAATCAGTCCTTGCCTTCTAAGAACAGTTTCAAGAAAGTATCAGAATTATGTACACGAAATGAAAATAATGGGTCGAGTTTGAAAAGTACAGCAAGAAATTTAAAAGTAACTACAATACTGGCAGCGTGTAAGCGACTCTGATAGTCTTCTCGTGGTATGTCATGTGACTTGCTCTGAAGCAATTGCCTCAGGAGAATTTGTTTACTTTCTCTCAGCCAGGGTTCAATGTTGCTGCTTATCTGACTCGCACGAGTTGCTGAGGTGATAAGGGTCGCCCATAAATTAACATATTCATCCATGGGTCACCTTTGGCAAAGAACATGATATCAAGACAGGTTATAGCTTGTCAGTAAGTATTAATGTTTCGATATTTCATTTATTTGTGATGTAGGTGGTGCCATGTATGTATTAATGTGAAGCAACAGCTCATTCAACTGTCAGAGTCGCTTATATGCTGCTGTTTCTGTATTTATTTTCAGTTTTTGGGACAAAGAACACTGCACAAATCTTATGGAAATGAGGTTTTGGTCAAATTGTCTGAAAATTTGGTATGTTGTTCCTTAGATCATACTTAATCAAAAGTCATTATAGCTGTTAAGCAAAAAAAGTTGTTCTTTTTGATCTATTGTATATTTAAAATCTGAGATCATGTTGATTTGTCAGATGATAGAAAGGCACATATGTTCACTGAAAGCGTATTCAAATGAAACAACTCACTGCACACCAAATGCAAACCTTGAGGGACTCCTGAGTGCACTTCTATTCCAGATGATACAAAATTTCTGTACTTCACATATTTTGCACTCTTCCAAGCAAGTAATTTTGAAACAAGTTAAGCAACAGACCAGCAATACCAAATGACTTTAATTTATCTAATAATAAAGAATGATTGACAGAGTCAAATGCCTTGCGAAAGTCCGTGCCTACTTGAAATTTCTTTTCTGTAGAATTTAAAACATATTGAGTATAAATAGACAAGTTAGATTCAGTGCTCCTACCAGTGATAAAGCAACATTGATTCAGTGAAATATACAGACAAATTAAGTTTTTAAGTTTGTCAGTAATTATATATTCAAATAGTTTCAGAATGGTGCTTAAAATAGAAATAGGTCTGTAATTTGATACTTTGTTTTTAAGGCCTGACTTAAATTGGGGTAATGCAGACTGATTTCCATTCGACTGGAAAAGTACCCATGGATATGGATTTTGCTAAGCAGGAGTTCTAGAATATAGGACATTATATAATTACATTCTTTTAATAAAATCAGTGGCATTCCATCAGGTCCTTCTCTCCTGCTTGGATCAAGTTTGTTTATTTTACGAAATATGTCATTAACCATGACTTCTAATGTACAAATGTTGTGCAAAGTTTGATCATTAAGAGTGGCATGAAGAATGTTGGAAGAAGTCCCCTTGCCTTTCACTATCGGGATGCTTGATTATCATTAGTCCCTTTGCCTTCCACTATTGGGGTACTGGATTCTTGTGAGTCCCATTGTCTCTCACTATTGGCTTTATCATTTTATCTTAAATATTAACTTTTACAATACAATAACAGTACATTTAAAGTCAGTTACTTCTTGGAAAATGAAATGTCAGTAATTAACAAGTCTAAACAAGTGAGGTTGTTTCGTTTGAATATGCTTTGAGAGCACATACTATCTGCCTTTCTACCATCTGACAAATCGACATGATTTCCGTTTTAAAATGTACATTAGATCAAAAAGAACAACTTTTTTTTGCTTAACGGACATAACAACTTTTAATCAGTATGATGTAAGGAATAACATACTAAATTTTCAGACAATTTGACTGAAACCTCATTTCCATAAGATTTGTGCGGAGTTCTTTTTTTATCACGTACTGAAACTGAAAAAATCTCAACAGAAGGCAAAAACAGTTGGTCAACAAGATTCCAGCAATACTCAGATTTCCTGTGTTTTTAACAAAAATGTAAAAAAGGGCTCATATGTGTAATGAATCTAAAAGACCACATAAATTATGAATATATGTCTGTTTCATTGGTTTAGCTGAAAGGAAAAACATTAATTTTGTCAATTTCAGTAGGTTTTTAGCCTTCATGTTACTGGAAAAAATGTTTTCCATAAATTTTGTACTATTTTTTCATATTGTTTGCAAATTTCTAATTGGTCAACAAGATTTTCCACAAATCAAAATAATTTTCTTTGACCTGGAACTAAAAATTGATATAATTTGGCTTTTAAGTTTTTATTTTTATCCCGTAAATTTACTATTTCTTAACCATTATACATTTTTTTTGATAATTAATTAATATGCTTGGGGTTTCATATCTAAGCAAGAGCATTTCGAAAAACCAATTTAACATTCTATTCCGCATATTTCATGAGTTAACTATATTCGTTTTCTCAGCAAAATTGACCATCGTTGACAATATCCAGGTACACATACATGCCCTTTCCTGAAGCAGTGACCAAATTTCCCTCTTGCATCTTCATATTCTAGGCTATTCTGGTGGAATCAATTCCTAGGTTCTTCTGAGTATAATCTTGTATTATTTTCTGTATTGGTTTTTTAGTTAATTAGGTCAACAGAAATGTGAATATTTTTAATGAATAAAGGAAGTTCTCAGTGAATACATATATGAAATTTACTAGCTTTTATTGTATCTTAAATAGTACATATTATAATCACCGTTCCAAAAGAGTGACACATTGCACTACCAGTAGAGACATTTTTACTTTCTCTCTGTGGAGTAAAGAGATAGTTATGTAATGCTGCACAAAAAACAGTGAATTTTCGGCAGAAAAACTGTTATTAAAGACGTAACGAAAAAGTGGATAAATCCAGTAGCTAAATTTAGAAGAAAAAATCCTCCACCGCATGATGTAGCCAGAATCCATGTTTTGTGGGTTCTTGATCTTAATAAATCGAATGACAGCAAAGTGTCTGTCTGTCCATCTGTGACCAACTCTAGTGGCTAAACTGTTCAGCCAATTTTCTTCAAAATTAATATTTTTCAATTGTTGGCTAATGTTTTGGCCCCTTGAATTTGAAACTAATATTTCAATTTTGGAGTGAACTTTACATAAAGTCCCTGGGACATTTAAAAAAAAAAAGGCTCCATTATTTTTTATTAAATTTTGTTGTTGGATAGTGTGAAGAACATTTAATAAAACAGTGCATGTCTCATGTTTGTTGAAAACTATTTTTTGATAATTGCAAAAATTCAAAATTTTTTTACCATCTTTCTACAACTACAATTATGAAGATATAAAATTTTTTCCTTAATGAAATCTATTCATGTACAATTTTTCGAAAATTTGAGTACTTTCACATATTGTGTGAAAATATGGGCAGGAAAGTACTTGCTGATTTAGCTCCATTAGTTTTAAACTGTGACATGACTGTGAATGCTTAAATGTAGCTGCAATAGTAAAACTTTTGATTGCTCTTTTACCTCCTAAAATAAACTTGCTGATAAAAAATGTTGGCTTTATATACTAAGGCATATCCAAGGGGAATATCAAATCAGATGGTAGTCAAAGGAGTCATTTGACATCTTTCGTGCGATTCATATCACAAAAAGTTGTATTTTTAGTATTTTTATGGTGTTCTACATATTTTTTAGGCTATTAGAAGTGCTCTTCTTGGCTTCTTCCTCCCTCAAGTGAAGATTCCTGAGTTATATATGCTTGATGTGAATCATATTGTAAGCGATTTTCAAGACCTTGCTCGACGACGTGTGCCACCTGTTGGAACAGTTCCCACACCAAGTCCCCAGGAACTCAAAATTATTCCTGATCCATTGTATCGCCGATTGAAAGCAACAGTGGATATGGAATTAGCATTACGCATTTATAATGTGTACAGGTGAGTGACATTTCAGTTTCAGAGAAGCACAAATCATAGATTGAAATACCTAGTAATTATGTAATGTATTTCTATGATTATGGTAGTCTGATTGTTGTCCAATAAATTGACATTTTATCGCTGTATTTTTCTATGTATTGGGACAAATATGATTTAAATATTTTTAATAACTCAGAAAAAGATTGTTTACATGTTTTCATATTGTCTGGTGTTGATTGTGGAAGTTCTTTGAAGAAATATAGCATTTATAACTTTGGTCCCAAAGTGATTTTTGTGAATATTGTTAATTTTCTAACATATCAACTCTCCCTACCATCCTTGTTGCAGAAGTGATAGTTTTGATGAGGAAACCCGTCTACGACGTTGTAGTGAAGAGTTGAGAACTCACCTTGATAAGCTGAATAGTGCTGTATTCAATGAAGTTCAGGGTCATTTACAGGCAGCTGTTGATAACTCTATTGCTGGTATGCGATACTTTAGAGTTCAGTCTGATGGTCCTAAATTAAAAGATGTTTCAATCAAAAATCCTTTAGTTCCTCGGTGAGTATGCACTTCATTAACTAAATTTTCATTTATTACATTGTATGAGGGAAATGAGTACTACTGTAGTAGTCTCAGACCTTTAAACAACTAGATCCATGACAGTTTGCTGTTTGTTACTGCTTTATTTTCTTCTCCTTCCCTGTTCTTTGTCCTCTTTCTTCCTTCCCACCTCCTTGTGGAATTCACCTTCTTTGTGCATCAAGTTGCACTTGTGCTATGTGGCAATTGCAATTTTGTACGTTTCTCATTTCTGACAGAAGAGCAAGGCCTATGGTTTGAGATGTATCATGGAAATAAATCTTACTGGAGAGGGTTACTCTAACTTAAGATTTCACTATAATTAGACTTTTCTCACAAATACTTCCATTTTTGTATTAAATTTCATGTTGAGAAGGTAGAGCCAAATATGCTTGGTCTGCTTTTTATTGGAAATTGTGAATGTTAAAAAGTTTCAAATTTTTAAGGATCAAAATATCTTAGGCGAAGGTGTATTTTTTAAAAATGAATTCAAGTTGTCTTATGAATTTCTTCGAATTTGTAGTGTCTGATTAAGAGTAAATAAAATACTTGCTATTTTTCAAAAACTGTTAAACAAATTTTCCCCAAAACATATTTACAAATCTTCCCTGCTGTGAAATCTGTTAGTATTCTCTAATTTGTGCCTACATGAAAATAATTCAATTAAGTTCTTGAAAATAGAAAGAAAAAAAATTGTGTTACATTATTTGTTACATTTTTAAATATTATCATCTGTATAAGCCTCATACCCATGAGTTCACTTTCAAGTTGAGAGTTTTGAAAAATATTGTGTAATAAGCGCAAGTTTTGTGGAAAATGTTATGGGTGTATGTTCTTGTGAAGGCCAGAAACTAGACTCTATCGAGGAGAGAACACACTTTTAGTGGAATGTTTTATGTGTTTAGCTCAGGTACATTGTAAGTCAGTAATTTTGCTTTTTTGATGTTTGTAGTTTAAATGTAAAATACTGTGTGTATTGTACATATTCAAGGGTTGGGGCATAAGTCATGGCAACGATTTGTTTTGGCAAGAATATGAGCATGGGTGGAAAATTTTAAATACACATCTGAAAGGCTAAGGTATTAATATTAACTATTTCATGTTCCAAAGTATTTTAGCATATACAAGTTCACAACATTTCCAAAGCATTACCTACCTGTTCGAAAGGCCTGATTAGGTAGATACTCAATTACTGCTCGTGCCACATTGGTGTGCACACTGACAGGCCATCACAGGCGTTGTTGATCACTGGTTACTACACATCCTCCCAGAAACTCTCCTGCCCATGTCGTGACTGTCCAGTATGGAAGGGCATTATTCCCAAGAGCTTCCACCAATTCCCAATGATGTTCTTGGGCATTTCTCCCATGGAGAAATGATATTTTGGTGTATAAGATCTGCTCGAAATGGTTTACATTCATCTCTCACGACGGCAATCAGACAACTAATTTCTTATTGATCTATGTGCTCATATTCTTACAGAGCCATCTGTTGTTGTGAACACACATTAGTATAGCATTTCCTTCTTGCAGCAAGTAAAATCGTGTGATCTGATAACATTTCTGTTAGAAAAAAAAAATAGTTGCCATGGCTTTTGCCCCAACCCTCATATATTCTGTGAAGTTGTTTTGTTCATACACAGAACTTCTATATTTTGCACTGAGATTTTAATTGGGTATTATCAGTATAGAAGTTTTTATAAATGCATTGTTTCTGTGTGTCTCCTGTGTTTCAAGTCTTCCTTCTTATGCTTAACACAAGTGTGTTCTTCTAGTATTGTTATGAGTACTGTTCCTGTGGAATGATATGTAGCTTGAGAATTATGAATAGGTTAATACAATAGAAATAAATTTCTTCAGAATTGTATTTTACAATTTAGTTTTATTTCTGGGAAAATGCTTTATTAGATCATTATGCTTTATTAAATCTATTTTATAGCTATTTTACTGACTATGGGTCTCCAAAGAATATTGCTGATTATGAAGAGCTGGCTTACTCACCCAAAGGTTGTTTTGTAATGGCTCACAATGGTTGGGTAATGAATGATGACCCATTGCGAAATTTTGCATCAGTCAGATTCAAATGTTTACTTAAGAAGAGAACTCATTGCATGGGGTGATAGTGTAAAATTGAGGTAAGAAATTCTCATACAATTTTGGGTATTTCATTATTATCAACTAAATCTCATGAATTATCAGAGCTAGTTTATGTATTATTATTGGATATCGAGGAACTTATCTTTATGCATGAAAAGAATATCTGCCTTGAATCCATGATCAAGTTTCTGATATTTGATTGTGTCACATTAAAAAAGTCTTGTATTTTTATTTAGTACCAGAATCTTCAAGATGATAAATTGGCATTCCATTTGCTTTTAAAATGTTTGCTTCTTCAGATATGGGGATAAACCCGATGACTGTCCTTTTCTGTGGCGCCAAATGCAAGATTACGTGGAATTAACTGCTCAAGTATTTGATGGAATTCGACTTGATAATTGCCATTCAACACCTATACCAGTAGCAGAGGTACTTCTTTTTCATTAATGCTGACTCTTGTCATATATGTATCATACATTATATCATACAATATATGTCATACATTATATCATATAATGTAATATTAAAGTATTTTTAATAGTCTTGAAAATCATTCTGTTAAAAACTGTTCTTTATTCTGTTAAAAACTATTTCTACATAATTTTTCAAAGAAAAATTACAAATTTAGTGATAAAGTACAAATCTGGCAATTATGAAATGTTTTGTGAAATGAATTTTCAAGATGTTTTTTATATATACTTTAATTGAACACATTTGGAAATATATTAACTTCTTACCATATACTTAAAAATATAAAGTCATTTAAAAAAATCTTATTTAAATATTTTTAGAAAATTGTTTGCTTTTCATTTCAGTGTTTGCAGCAATAATTTTGAAAAATCTTTACTTGACAATGATATTTCAAATTGTGTCAAAACAAAATCTCTAGCTTGTACAACTGCTACAAACACCTGAAACTGGAAGTTTTGTGGAATTTTTAGATGTTTAATTTTCATTAAAATTGATTGATTTTATCAGGTTATTGATGCAACCTTTAGAGCACAAGTTCTGGACCTCTTAAACTCTGAAAATAGTTCCTTTTTGAAACTTTTTTTCTTTGGTCAGTATACCATTTTAAAGAGGCAGGATTCTGTTTTAGGCGGGTTTTACTATGTATGTTATTATGTGTCTTGTGAAAAAAATTATTGCATGTCTAAAAGTATTTTTGAGAATGCCTACCCTGCATAAAATCAGTTTTTGATGCCAAAAATTATTATGTTAACAATTTTTGTCTAATTCTACTCCGTATAATTGATACATGTGAATTCAGAATTTTGTTTCACTATTTGTAAAATATACTAAATTAATAAGATATATGACTCAAAGAAACTTTTTATTATTTTTATTTTCCAACAGGAATTACTTGATAGTTCCAGTTAATTGTTTATATTTTTGTGGAGGTTTTCAATTGATTCATATACTACAGGAATAGTGTGTGATAAATAGAGGGTGGATTTATATGCACTTAAAATCCTCAAAATATACATACATTTATGCACCTGCAGTCAGTGAAATATCCACCAAAAATTTGACAGTATGCAGAAAAAATCTGCCCAAACTACATTCCCCTGGATTCATTTACATATATGTTTGTTACATGCTTGATATAAAACAACTTTTCCGACAATTGACAGAGTGGTGTCCTATAATCCATTTTCGAAGCAAGCTTCTGGAAGATTTGTTCTTTGCCACCATGATGAAACACCCCACTGAAACTGCCAGCACTACTCTAAATACTGTGTTGTGAATGCGATGAAACGAATTGACGATTAATTTTGTTCCCTTCGGCCCTTTGTTCCCTAAGTCGACAAACTGCCAATGAGAAAAGCTATTTCAATGAATTTCTGTCTCTTCCCGGCTTCCCACATTGTTAGTGATACTCTCATGAGGGATTGAAAAAACATGATTACCTTAGAAATCAGCAGCTGAAGAGATAAGTAAAGCGACAGTCTTGACAGGCATTAATAATATCAAAATATGCACAAATTACTGATATATGTAGCTACTGCCAATATATGCAAAAATATGCACTATAAAACTTCATATATTCCTTTCTGGGGTTCTGAATCATATTTTCTTGCAAAAAGCATATTGCCTGGTTGCGAGGAATAAAATATGCAGTTATGATAAAATCCTCCCTCTAGTGATAAATAAAATACCATTTTTACCCAAATATAAGTTAATTCTGAATTTAAGACAACCCCCTAATTTTCAAGAAACTTCCTGAGAATTTTTTTCATTTTTAACTAATTCTTACTATTTAGTCAAATTAAAATTCCAAATTGTCTTATTGACTAGAAAAGTGTCTTATTGATGAGAATGTTAAGACTTATTGCTGAACTATCATTTTTTCGTTCCTTAAAATCAACATAATCATGGTTTATGTCTCTACCCTCATCATCTTCATATGAATCAATGTTTCTTTCTTTGTGGTTCTTCTTCCATGCTGAAACATCTTCTGCCTTTTTAGGATCCTCTGAAAGTTTTGCTCATTGAATTTGCATTGTTTTTAAGTCGTTTCTCAGACACCACCTAAGAACTTCCCATCTGTATCACCTGATTTGTTATCTGTCCCTTGTTGATGACCTAATTCTTTAACATTTTCAAAATGCAAATTTGCACTCGCCAGGCTTCAATCCAAGACTGCGGCCTTCGTCAAATGCACATCGTAACAAAATTCAGCATTCATTTTCATATTACATTTCATTTGATACAATACCATTAATTTGAGATTCTCTCTTTATTGTCCCATTACAAAAATTACTGGTCTGAATTACCCGCAAAGTTGTGGTGGATGCTGAGAATACGATCGCGAATATAATATTATGGATTGCAGATCCACGCAATATTTTTATCATCTTTGCAGTTTATTGTTACATCAACATTTATGAGTTTTGCGATGGAATGGCAAAGTAAAAACTTAAACCGTAACTGATTAGGCTTAATCTGCAAATATGAGATGATCCCACATTTTTTGACATGAGATATTTAGGAAAAATCTTTGTCTTATATTTGGGTAAATACGGTATGTGGTATAAAATTTCATCATGATTATAACAGACAAATTAAAGGTTGTGTCTGAATGGAAATCTTTTTCATTAAAAAACAATACTAGTTTTTGGTAAGGTTAGGCTACCTCAAAAATATTTTTAAACTCTTAACCCATTATTTTTTCATTTCCTATTGTTCTGAGGGATACCTCAATTTTTCTCTCCCAAGGACTGCCGTATAGTCTTTTCACAAAATACTTCTTTTCTTTCCATTTTCAGTACTTGCTGGATGCTGCTCGAAAAGTACGGCCTGATTTGTATGTTGTGGCTGAATTGTTTACCAATTCAGATCAGAAGGATAATATTTTTGTCAACCGTCTAGGAATTAGTTCCCTTATTAGAGGTGAAGTTATTAATTTTTATCCATACTTCTTTTGCTTTCACCTTTTTGTGTTGATTTTTTTTAATGCACTCTCATATATAATGTAATTTCAGAGGCTATGTCTGCATGGGACTCCCATGAATTGGGTCGCTTGGTATATCGATATGGTGGTGAGCCTGTTGGTGCCTTCTTCCAGTCCAGCCTACGACCACTGACTCCTTCAGTGGCACACGCATTGTTCCTAGATCTGACTCATGACAACCCCAGTCCTGTGGACAAGCGCTCTGTGTTTGATTTACTTCCCAGTGCTGCTCTAGTTTCTATGGCCTGTTGTGCCTCTGGCAGCAGCCGAGGATATGATGAACTTGTGCCCCATCATGTGAGTTTTTGCATGAAAACAATATTACATTTCTCTTCCTTAATAGGATATATCTTGGGATAGATAAATAAATGAAATAATTTTAGAATTTTATTCTAATGAAATATACTACATGAATTTTACATTGAAAAATGTTTCCTTTATGTCTTTTGCTGTTGGAATAGTTGTATTGACTTGCTGTGCAAAGCTTGCATAGGCTTTCGCGGTCCGAAATTCATGTGGTCTAGACTATTCGGGATGAGCCACGTCATCGATTTGGTGGCTGACATTTCAGCCAACATATTGTGGCCTTCCTCAGAGTGTACTGCTGATAGCCTAGACCACTTGCTGTGAAAGCATTTATTAGTTATTATTAAAGCATGAATCTGCATTTGCATGAATTTATACTCTTGCATGCATTGCAGTGTTTATTCCAACTGCCTCAGCTGTTTTGTATGTTTAATTTGGGTTTGATCAGATTCACGTTGTTGATGAAGGAAGACAGTATTCAGAATGGTTTGAAGCTGGAGGGACAATCAATCTAAAGACTGGAATTGTTGCAGCCAAGAGAGCATTGAACGAGCTACATTATGAATTAGGAAACACACACTTCAATCAGGTTTGAAAACTTTCTCATTTGTCAAAGTAATATAATGTATTGGATGAATTGAGTTCAATAAACACTTCACAATATTGTACTGAGGCAATTTATTACTTAAGTTCAGAGATTGTGTAATACTTCAGAACTAAATCATTTTACTTCCTGAATTTAGGACATTTCATTCAAATTATTCCAAATTGTTTGAATTATCAAAAAAGTCTTGTGAGTGTGTTTGAGACAAGGTCATTCATTTAAATCTTCTTGTTCCATTCTAGAGCATGACCTTAATCTGGAGAGTAGGAACTTCCACATTAAATGTTAAAAATGTTAGAACTGCTAGTTGTTGATTTTGTGTATCTAATTTGTGCTTTTAGGTGTTCGTTGACCAAATAGATTCCAATATAGTTGCAGTTACCAGACACTGTCCAGACACTCATCAGAGTGTGGTTCTTGTGGCTTACACTGCCTTCAGCCATCCAGCTTCAGATTGGAGACCTCATTATATAAAACCATTACGTGTAGAGGGAACTGTAGATGAGATTATTTTTGAAGCCTCTTTACAGCACGTTTCTAGCAGGTCAAAATTTGAAATTAACATCAGAATAAACTCTTTTTTCTTGGAATAATTATAGATTTATGATAATTTGTATATTTACAATATGTAAATTTGTAAATAATTTTAAGATGAATTATTATATTTTAAATGTACATTCAAAGGTTTTAATGTTATATTGATTCGTGTTTTCAGACCTGGAGTTCCTTCTTTTGAGAAGCCTGAAACTTTCGAGAAAAATTCCTCATACATTAATGGACTTCTAGGTTATGAAGTGAAGATAAGAGAACATTTGAAAGTATCAGATTCTGATTTCCTGGAACATGAAGAGACAGGGGATTCAAATATTTCTCAGTTAAAATTTACTAATTTTTGTCCAGGTTCTGTAGTTGTGGTCAGGTAAGAACTTCCACAATTAAATGCATTTGAGTTTCTCGTTGTGGTCATTTTCTTTTCCTTTTAGTAATAATTCTGTAGTATAGTAGTGCACAACGTAAAACAAGGGGGAGAACTAACTAAATTTCAGAATCACCTGGGGCTCCTTGGTCCATTGAATTCCCTTTTCCATTAAACATTTTTTTTGTACATTGACATTTTACTAGTAAATACACACTCATAGAAGAGTAAAATTTTGTCAACTTAAAAAAGGGAAATTGAGGAATTAATAAGATTTATGGAAATTATATCTAATTTATGTTGGGAAATTTTCAGGGGGTTCACAATCCCTCCCTGTGTGCATGCATGTGTTCTCAAGTGATTCATTGAGTGTTATTTATATCTTTGAAAAATTATTTGACGTTAATAAAATTTGAACAAATTTAGTGAATTATCTAATATATTTTATATTATCATTATAGAGTGAGCATCCAAAACAATGTTGTTCCTTCTTTAAAGAAGTTACACTCTTTAGTAAATGCTTTCACGCAACATACTCCGGAGGTCATTCCAAGTATTGTTGGGTTGGGAAATGTTGTGACTCGTCTGACATTGGCAAATCTCAATCGTGCCTTGTATCGTTGTGATGCAGAAGAGCGAGATGAAGGAAAAGGATTTGGAGCTTATGACATTCCAGGATTTGGTCCACTTGTGTACTGTGGCCTTCAAGGTATTTATTGTGCCTCTTCTTAGTGGTTTGTCTTTTGTAGTTTTATATTACAAGTGAAGTTTCAAAAATCAGAAAAATTAATATTTTCAAAGTGTTCATTTTATTAAAAATCAATGAACAATATATTACACAATTTATATTCAATTGAAAAAATTGCTATGGGAATTTCCTTTTATAATATTTTTTCTGTCTATTAGCTTATTCATTGTGATTAATTTTCTTTTCAGGTTTTCTGTCACTTTTGGCTGACATTCGTATAAAAAATGATTTAGGCCATCCTTTTTGTAACAATCTACGTCAGGGAAACTGGATGATAGGTACTGGTTTATTACTCTCTTAAACACATTTTTCCCACAGATAAACGTTAAAAAATTTATTTCAAACATTTGTTCGTTTCAAAAATTTATTCATTTAAATGTTTATCTTAAGGAATATTTCTTAAAGTATTGAGGATTTGTTATGTTTTTCAATTCTGTATTATAGATTATATTGTGCAGCGTCTTCAGATAGATTCTGGAACCAAGGATCTAGGAGGATGGCTGGAAGAACAACTTGGTCTCGTTAAACTGATTCCTCGCTATTTAGTGCCTAGTTATTTTGATGCAGTTGTAACTGGTTGTTATCAGATGTTGCTTCAACAAGCTTGGAATCTTATGTCTCCGTAAGTTTTTATATTTTGATTTGAAAAAATTGTAGTATTTCAGTTTTCAAATTTCATTAAACTATAGATTTAGAAATATTTTAATTTTCGTTTATTTCATGTAAGACTTGGAATTATTATTTTGTTTTTGTTGGAAAATAGTATGTCACGGAAAGAATATATTTAAAATTACTTGAATTAACTGATTTTATAATTTACATTTGAAGTGATTTTCATTTGAAGATTCTAGAAGAATACTTTGTAATACATTTTTGAGAGTTTACAAACAGAGTGTGTAAAACAAAACGTTGAATGATATTTGTGTAAAGGCAAATGGTGGGTAATTACAAAAGCGTGACAGTTTCTGTATTAATTCAGAAGAGTATTATTATGACAATAGCATAAGCAGAATATTCACTAAAGAAAAATGCTTTTTACATAGGTAGGTTGGCCTTTTTCTTCATCATTAACATAACAATATGCTTCTTGAGGCATAGTATCTCTGTCAATGGCTCACTTTACCTGATATTTCACCTAGAATAACAGTATAAAACATAATGAAGAGATCATTGGATAGTAAGATGAATGTTTGTTTAACAAGTTTAAGAAGATCTAATGTTTCAATTAGTAATGAAACCACCCATGTTCTGAAAATTAAAGATGAAGTGCGTATTCTGAACGTAGGATCTTCTACACCTTCACTACACATACCACACATTTTTCTGTACTTAAAAATGGTTGTGTAACAAATAGGTTTTTATTAAAAGCTCCTCAAATTTTGTAGGTGTTTGGACAAAAAATAATCATTGAAGGAAGTTGTTTAATTGGTTTGATTATAAAACAGAAACGTTTTTAATAAAACTTATTTCTTCATCCCAACCTAAGAGGTAATGCCATGTTCTAACATTTCTGCTTAGGCAAAGAAAACTAATCTTATCATATTCACTTTTTTTTGGAAAGGACACCTTATGTAGAAGTTAACTGCTAAAATGCTTGTAACAAATTAAATATAAAAAATAAACTAAAATATTACATTGATTCTTTAAGAGAACACTGAAAAGTGCTTTCAGAATGCTCTCTTAAGGAAATTTGTCCTACAAATGTAGAGCAATTTGTAAATAAGGTTCATTACAAGTTGTAAATAGTCTTAATGTAAAAATAGCATTTCTTGTTATTTACACAAACTTGTAGAAAAGTGCAGCTTCCAGCTTGCTTTAGTACAATTTGCACTTATTTATGCATCTATTTTTTACACATTCAAGTTAATATTAACTATAATTTAAGAAATAGTTGTGCTGAGCATTGAAAAGAGTATGTGTGATGAAATTAGTTACATAAAATTTTGGGAGGGAATAATTTTGTGAATGATTATTTAAATAAGAACCAATAGAAACAGGCTGTAAAGCATAATTTCTAGTTAGTACATGATTATGATTCAAATTATTTAAAAAATTCTCTTAAGTCTTTATGCAATATAAAGTCACTCATACATGTGAATATTACATTTTTTAAGGAAATAATGAGTTAATTTATTAAGCAAGAGATTGATGTTTGAACAGCTTCTATTGAAATTCCAGAACAGTGCGAAAATTATTCATTTATAATGCTAATTCTGATAGCTTCCAGACCTCTGTCCTCCATTTCCAGAACCTAGTATTGGTGAAAGTCTCATCTGTATATAAAATAGATAATAGGAAATCTCTATTGTTATGTAAATTAGTATTATACGTCACTGAATGTGGTGTTTACTTTATTGTGTTATGTATATTTTAGGTTTGTGAAGAATGGTTCCAGTTTTGTCCGTAGTTTGGCATTGGGTTCTGTTCAGTGTGGAGGTTTTGTTCAGTCTGCTCGTCTGCCACAGTTATCACCTGTTCTACCTCCGCCTCTGCCTCCCAAACAGTTGAATGCTCAAGGAGAGGAAGAACAAGCATGTCTGACTTTATCTGCAGGTAGAGGACAATCTAGAATTGTTGACTAAAGAATTCTTATAAAAATATTAGGATTATCTTCATTCATTTCCATTCATTCTTTGTTAAGTCAAGTTTACTAAGTGATCATTTTTCAGTATTTATCATTTCACACCTAAAATAATGTATTGTGGGCTTTAAATGTTATAACATAGCTTAGTTTTGAAAGATTTGTAGGAAGTAAAGGTTTAGCAGTCTCCCTCTCTCCTTTTTTTTAACATTATCTCTTCAACGTTAGATTTGTGGCTGATTACATTATAAAAATTATAATTTATTAAAAGATGATATAATGTGCAGTTATTGATATGATCATTTACAACTCATACATGATGGAATAGATACACATGAATAAACAAATGTGAAAGAGTTGTTTACATTACCATCCCATTTTTGTATTCATTATGACCACATATACATTGCGTTCAATAAAAAAGTATTCTTATTTTCTCCTTGAACTTTTCTAACACATGTTATTTCATAAATCTTATATTTATTTGTTAGATTTTTTTAATTATATACATCTAAATCATCAAATGAAAGCCAAGTTTTGACAGTTTTTTTATTACAGGTTTACCACACTTCTCCACTGGCTATATGCGGAGCTGGGGTCGAGATACTTTCATTGCTCTGCGAGGTCTTTTCATCCTCACTGGTCGCTTCCAAGAGGCCAGGTAATGTTGAGAGGCAACTGAAAAGTAGTCATTGCCTGCATGAAGTAGATCTATATTGTATAAAATCTATTGATACATTTGGAATGAATTTGTCATTCACTTTAGTAACATTGGGTAAAATAAAGTATAACGATTTCCTTCACATAAAACTAATTCAGTAACTAGTAGCACTTTGTTTACTACACTATTAATAAGTGCTCCTTAATTACGGCAACAAAAAATCACATAGACATTTTGTTAAGGGTATAAGTTTGATGCAATTGGTTTCCGATCCATTTGTCCCTCTTTTTTCTTTCTCTCTCTCTCTCTCTCTCTCTCTCTCTTTTTTTTTTTTTTTTGAGAAAATCTGATGTCCTATGCAACTTCCAAGCACAGAGTTCGAATACTCTATTGCACCAAGACATGCACCACACCTGCAGCATGTACCTTGATGTGGTACAGACTATTTTAATTATGTGCCTGGAAGTAGCAAAGAAGCCTAGTTTCTCAAGAACAAAACTTGACAAGAACCTGTTTCCTTCAATCTTCCTCAAATAACAAATTAAGCCCGTATGATATTTTTGTTGATATAATTAGTTAAACCCTGAATTTTATGACTTTGACTATCTTTTAATCGATCTTCAGAGTGGTGTTTTTTTCTTATAATGTGCATTATAATTAAAATGCTTACAATTTCACTCCAGATGTTTATCTTCTTGAGATTATACAATACTATCTCTCTAATAATTTTAAATATTTTGAATTGGGTTGAATTAAAAATTGAACATAAGAATATTGAAGCACATTTATTGTGCTTCATTTCGGAGGCCATGACACAACAGGAGCCATGCTTGGCCTTCCAGGCATTTGCAAGAGTTGAAAGTTGCAGGGTGTGCAAAAGTGCAACAGGCAGCAAATAGAATTCCTCATCATCATAATCATCATGAACTATTTAGGAATAGACCCAATGGCCTGTTACTATTCTACCAGTAGGTCCCCTAGTCCCTGCCAAGGTGTTCCTGATCTTCATATCTCTTCTTTGGCCAGCCTCTTTCTCTTACGCCTCTCAGTCTGTACTTTAGCACCTGCTTTGGTATCCTGTTCATTTTCATTCTTTTTACATGTTCTCGCCATTTCTTCTGATATTTTACCAAGTCATCAATTATGTTTTTGGTTTTTAGTTTCTTCCTTATTTCTTTATTTCTTATTTTGTCTTTCCTTGTCACTTTTAGTATTGGTCTCAGGTATCTCATTTGGGCTGCTTCAATTCTTTGTCTCTCCCTTTTTTTCAGTATCCAAGTTTCACTTCCATAGAGAAGTGTAGGTTTGGAAATGATGTTGTGGAGTCTAATTTTTATTTCTGAAGTCATATGTTGTAAGTGTCTTTTTATACAGCCATTAATTTTGTTGTAGTTTGCCAACTTAGATTCAAAATCCTCTTCCTGTATTGAAATTTTGTTACCTAGGTAGGTGGCACTTGTTCAAGGCTTGACAGGTAGGCTTGACACTTGTTCTATTATTTTGTTTTCAATTACTATTTTTGTCCTTATATAATCTTTGCCTTTCAAGCCTATTGCTTTAGTTTTCGTTGTTGATATTCTGAGTCCATATTTCCTTATAATATTGTTGAGTCTATATGTTGCCATTTGCAGTTCATCCTCTGATGTCATTACAATTGCTTGGTCATCTGCATAAAGTATGGTCTTTATTTCTTGACCTCGCCCCATAGCAATGCCTCCTTTCACTTCCTTCTTCCATATCTTCATGATATAATTCATGTATATATTGAACAGTAGAGGTGATAGAGGGCAGCCTTGTCTGAGGCCCACATTAGTAGGAATTGCTGCAGATGTGCTTCCATTTGCATCTTGTACTTTGAAATTCAATTTTTCATATAAGCTTCTAACTGCTTTTACTGTGTGTTCTTCGAAGTTTTCTTCCATAGGAATATCCCATAGCATCTTCCTATTTATTGTCATAAGCTTTTTCATAGTCTATGAGCAAGACAAATGTTTCCATGTTCTGTTCATTTCTTCTTTTAATTATCTGGTTAATAGTGTATATTGGATCAACAATCCCTCTGCCCTTCCTAAATCCGTACTGCTCCTCTCTCATTATTTCCTCACTGTGCTCCATTAATTTGTTTTTTAATATGTTTGCATGTATCTTGTATGCTGCAGTCTGCATAGTTATTCCTCTGTAATTTTCACATTTATTTTTTTGTCCTCTTTTGTGGATATTCATCACTGTTCCAGTTTGCCATTCAGTTGGGATTTTTTGTTTTGTCCATATATCATTTATTACTTCTAGGAATTTTTCTTCTATTGCCTGTCCTCCGTATTTTATTAGTTCACTGTTTATATTATCTGGTCCAGGACTCTTCTGGTTCCTTGTATTTTTCAGGACTGTTTTTAAATCTTCCATAAGTATGACTTCTGTTGAGTCCATGTTTTCTCCACAATATATGGTATGTCCATGTTATATTCTTCCTCTTCCTGTTTGTACCATAAATTTCTATAATGTGTCCATTTGTTCCTCTGGTATTACACAAGAGTTTAAGTTGTCCCTTTTTTCCATGTTCAGCTTCTTTATTATTTCGAACCCCATTCTCTGTGGGTCTGTTATATCCCTCTCCAGTGATTTCACAAATTTCTCCCAGTCTTCTCTTCTTGTTTTTCTTGATATTCTTCTTACCTTAACTCATAGTTTCTTGTATTCTATGTGTGTTCTGGTGTCTCTAGTCGTAAATTACTTCTGTACACTTTTTTCTTCTCCGTTATTAGTTTGGCTATTTCTTTATTCCAGGTCCTCAGCCATTTCCTGTTTTTCTTTTGCTTGTATCCGACTGCCTCTTCAGCTGTTTCTTTTATTATCTGTTTCAGTGGTTCCCATTCTTTCCCTAGTTTTTGTGTCATTTTATTTTTCATTCTTTGTTGGTATAATTCCCTAATACTTTGTTCTTCTAGAAGATGCACTTTAAACTGCTTTTTACTGGGCATCTTCTTTTTGGTTCTTGACAAATAGAATTCGATAGCAATATCTTAGGTTTGGTGATTTTAAGATGGAGAATAGTGATTTTAAACATTTCGGCAATTACTTTGCCAATCATAATATTTCTGTGTGAAGCTGTAGATTGGCAATTGACATTTGCCTTAAAACAATACACAAAAACTTTACTGGTTTCAATGTATTTAAAAACTCTAACATAAAATATCTATTATTTTAAACACATTTGAAGTTGGTATTGCATGTACATTAAGCTCAATGTATTTGTAAAGAAGATTTTTCCACAAACAAATATGAATTTCAAAATCATAGAAGCCAACTGTTATGAATTAACTAATGTGAATCGCAGAGTACACTACTAGAATAATTTCAAACCAGCATTGCCGTATAATAATAAACACTTATTTGTATCTCCTTAAAAATTGTATTTTATGACTTATTTGCCTTTTACCTATCTCCATAGAAATTTGTGTTGCACAGACTGAAAGTTGTTTTATGTTTATTCATAAATTGATTTTAAATCATTGACATAATTTAATGACATTATTTTAATCAAATATTGATGTGTTTGTTGCGTATCCTTTGCAGCTTTTTCAAGAAATTTTCTGACTCGTGCATCCTCTTTCTGAGAATTTGTCCTCAGCCCTTGATGTGCACTGCAAGCACTACACCATTCGTCATGACTAGGGCTGTGATTAATATGCATTTGCATATTTTTTTCTGTTAACTAAAACATCCCGTTTCAACAAATAGTACATGTTTTGAGGCATTTAGAATCAATTGAATCAATTTTTATTTCACATATTTTCACATACCTCACCATAATTGCATATTTTTGCATATTTGAGCCTTATTTGCATATTTTTGTTGCATATTCACCCCTCATCCGCGAAAAGAAGCCCAACAGTTACAGTTTCGTCAGCGTGTAAGTGGCACTGACAGTTTATTCTCGTGCTACAGTACATCATATTACCTGCTCTGAAACAATGGGCTTCCAAGGATTTGTTTGCATTGCCATTGCCATGGATCAGCGTTGCTGCTCACTTGACTTGTACGAAATCGCTCGAGAAGCACACCAAGACAATATCAGCAATATCAGTTGAAATGAAAAGTGCATTTGCGAAGCACCTATGCGTGCCCATACACAGCGCAAACATGCAGTGGTGTTCAAAGAGTCAGGCTCGTGAATTTATGTCACAGATGTTCTGGCAGTGCATCATTTGTTCGCTGAGTAATGAAGGAGACAGCCGGAGCTGATGCATAATGTTTTCAATGCCTGAGTTTGATATGTCCCATTTTTCCAATTTTTACTAATGTTTCTCTTTTAACCAAATATCGTTGGCTCACAAGTGAAACACATTAAATCAAGATTTTCAAGTTTTCAGATTTTGATTTTTGTGTTCTAGATTTTATTATAATTGAGAGGAAGTCATATTTTTGTTGCAATACTTTATTTTGTGAAATGTAGCACATTATCTGCATCTCCCATTATTTTCGTAAGAAACGAGTATTCTTCAAAATTAAGCCCTTGACTTAATGTTTGTCGCTTGTAACAATTTATATGATTTCTGTATCGGTTTTTGTTGTAAACATATTTTTCACATTAGACTCTTTCGCGTATTTTCCTTTTTTAGTTGCATATATTACCAAATATATTTACATATATATGTGCATATTTTGCTGTTTTTATTGTATATAAATCACAGTCATAGTCATAATCCTTCGTTTCCTGGCTCTGCAGGGTTCTCCCTCTCCAGTGCTCTTTCCATCCCAAGCATCCCTTTCCATGCTTTCAAGAGCCAAGATGTGAGCACCAGTGAGTACACTTACTTGCCAGAGGTCAGTAGGGCAGGCCTGCACTAAAAGAACCGGTTTTAGTTAATCTCAACATCCGTTACAGTACATAGGAAAAAAAATTATACACCTCAGTACCATGCAAAAATTACGCCTTACCACCACCACCACCACCACCACCACCCCTACCACAACCACATCATCATCATCATCATCATCGTCATCACCAGCATTTAAGGTATAGGTCTGTTGACCTGTACCTGTGGTTTATCAATATCCCCTCAGTTGCTTCTGAGGTGTTCTTGATCTTACCAGTGCAATCTTCCCAGTATTTATTCTTCCTCTTGACTTGTATTTGAGAACTTTGCATGGGAAACGTTCTATCTTCATTCTTTTGATACATTCTTGCCATTTCTTTTGGTACTTTTCAATTTCTGAGACAATATTTTTTCAGTGAACAAACATCTTTTCAGTGTACCATAAATTCCTATACATCACTAAGGGTTGGCAGATAGAGGGTCTTGTGAGTTAATATTGATTGTGATGTACTTGATGATGTATTGGAAGAAACATGCTTTTGAGGGAATTGATTCAGTTCATCAAGGACTCTTCTTTCCAAACCACAAGTTGAAAACATATTGAATCCAAATTTGCTAGGACATAGTGTAGTAAGAGTTCATGAGATCAGAAAAAAATGAGTGCCTTAATGATGAGGATACAAAAATGAAGAAAGTTCTCCAGAAGTGAAAGAGACATTGAAAGGTGTGAAGACTGTACTTATGAGCATGCAGACAGACCAGAATTGTGAAAAAAAGCACAGAGATATTAAAATTTTTAATTCACAGCAACTGAACATTTTACTGCACCTCTGAAATAATAAAATCAGTCATGGTTGAGAAACTATTATATATTGGGATTATCAGATGTAGAGACCCAAAAATGTTAGTTCCCAGCAATACACTATAACTAGACTGTACTTGACTGTACTTATGTTAGTAATGAAATTCTTAAAATATTTTTTGCTAGATGCTATGTATCAACATTTGTTTTTTCACTTATTTTGAGATGCCATTGTTGTGTTGACCACTTGAACCATGATTTTTTTCAGTTTTATAGGGTATGTGAATATGTTCCCTTCACTCATGGATATTATAGATAGGGCACAAAAATTTTCATTTATATCAAAAGAGCATTTTGATTGCAAAAATTCTTTTACTAAAATCCATCTTTTATTGTTTGTGAAAAATGAGAAGGTATCTCAGAAATTTAAATGGTTTCTTTTAATTTCTAGTAAATAATTTAATTCATTTTAAAATAGAGGCTTGGTGGTTTTCACCTGACCTCGTAGTGTTTCCTATTTTTATTCTTTATGATTTGAATGAATGTTGAACAGATTTGCACCTGCGCTATACATTTGTGAAAGGTTATTTTTAAATGTTTACATCTTAATAAGCACCTTTTGTATCTTTAATTTGTAACTATTCAACCTAACTAAGAAATTAATAAGAAATAAAATTGATTAGTAAATAAATATATTTTGTGACTTGTCCCTAACCTCTGGATTTGCTATTTTACGTAATGAGTTGAAATTGAATTACTTATTTCAGATTTCACATTCTTGGTTATGCTGCTTGTCTACGGCATGGTCTAATTCCCAACTTGTTGGATGGTGGTCTTAATTCTCGATTCAATTGTCGTGATGCTGTGTGGTGGTGGTTGAACTGCATTCAGAGTTATGTTGAAGAAGTCCCTGGTGGTGCAAGTATATTGCAGGATCCAGTGTCACGTATTTTTCCTACAGATGATTCTCCACCATTGCCTGCTGGTCAAATGGTAAATGTTTCTTTACAAAGTATTTTATCAGTCATTTGAAATAAAAATGTAATACTTTTGCAAGAATACATAATTATCATTAAACTTAAATTAATATACCTACCTCATATATTTGTATTGTTAGAATGAATAGATTACTTCTAACTAAGCATACTTTGAATAATATTTGTTTGTGTTTTAATGTTCATGCATTTATGTTATTAACTGTGTTTATAAATTATTACACTATATAGGATCAACCGTTGTATGAAGTGATGCAAGAAGCATTGACAGTTCATTTTCAAGGTTTATGTTTTCGTGAAAGAAATGCAGGTCGTAGTATTGATGCTCATATGACAGACAAAGGTTTCAATGTGCAAATAGGAGTACATCCTGAGACAGGTATATATAGATTTTTTCATTTTTAAAGTAAATTTCTAACTAGTAATTCCTCAAACATTTAGATCCTTCTTGAAAATTGCTTTTTTTGTGATATAAGTAATGTATACATAATGCAGAATTTGTATTGCTTTTCCTTTTACTATTGCCCAAGGTAATGGATAAAATTTGAATGTTTACCTTACCACTGAAGTGGAGCTAAAATAAAAGTTTTTTGCACATTTGCTAAGTTAATGATGCTACTATGATTCTAATATTCATATTTTAACTGAAATTTAAAGAAAAAAGAATATATCAGTGAGTTGGTTAAGATTAATTTTAAAGAATTTTGCTTGGTTCTCATCTCAAATATCATCGTTCTAGTTATTGAGTGGTCAAAATGTAAATATTCTATAATTTTTTGCAATTTTTAGAAGAATGCACTCTTGATACTTTTTTTTCATGTCCATGAACTTATCTATGGTAACAGTTCATGAAAAAATAAATTTCAAAAAGGATGTGTATGTGAATTCTTCTTAAATAGTATGCCTTGAAATTTGAATTTGTAACTTGCCAACAGGATTTGTATTTGGTGGCAATTCATACAATTGTGGGACCTGGATGGATAAAATGGGTTCCAGTGAAAAAGCGGGCACTCGGGGTCGGCCAGCCACTCCTCGAGATGGAAGTGCGATAGAGTTGGTAGGACTAAGCAAGCGCACTCTCTTGTGGTTGTCAGCAATGCACGAGAAAGGAGCATATCCATATTCTTCAGTGTCAAGAAAAAATAAGGATGGTATGTTATTTTGAGTTCACTTATAGAATCAGAAGTGAGCCAGGCTTATTTATTTTTGGGCTGGAGCTGCTGATTTAATTTTAGAAGGTAGAAGTTGTACTTTGACCTGTTTGCCCTCAAATATCCAATTATACAGTACATCACACCTCATTCCCAGTTAGCAATGAATATTTTCTGAAGAGGCAGAGCTGATGTTAACTGGCCACTCAGTTTTCTGTGTAGGCTGTACCATCATTTTGACCACCATGCACCACCAGCTCTGAATTATTTTTCAATGTGTTACATAGGAAATGCAGTATTCAATTTAAAATGTATAAAATTTATTCCAATAGTGTATTGTTTATTGATACTGGCCAAATTGATACCCAAAAAATATAAATAGCCTACTATATTTTTACTTTCCCTTATATGTATGTATATACGGAGTATATATGTAGTATAAGAAAAGTTATGTAATGCTATTGGCCAACAGCATTGTATTTTTCAATCATTTTATTATAAACACATGATCAATCCATCATTGATCCTCCTACATGAAAATCAGCTTGAATCTCCTCTTCTATAATTTGAAATTCTTCTTCCAAATAAGGTTTCAGAACTTTTCCATATAAACAGCTAAAAACACTTAAAAGAGTTGCACCTCAATAATTTGAACATTCATCCTTCCTTCCCTTTCTATGTATTACAGAAATTATTCCCTTTACATATATCTTCTTTTTCAAGAATAACTGAGTGTGGTCGACATAAAATGTTAAGGTCTGACAAACCTATTCCTTAATTATAATTGCTACAAAAGGAATAAAAACTAGTAGTGCTACAGAATAGCACAGACTTTCCCGTATTAGTTTTCTATTTCTTCTGGTCTTAGCTAGCTATTCAGATTTGCCACATACTCTTACCAACTGTCATCTATCGCCACACAAAGTACATTTTTTTGACATTTTCTTAATTTTTCGGTTTCCTTATAGTAGAGCGGAAATATCATGTTAAGAATATTAAAAAGAACAGGAAAACCTCATCATAAATGGCAACTTCCTTTGAAACTTTAGAGCCATTTTTAAGAAAATGGTGTTTAAGTGCTACTGTAAATTCAAAATTTGAAGCTTTTTTTGACAGAAAATGTTTGAGTTTTTGAAAAACTAATAAGAAGTCATTTGAAGCACTTTAACTCACAAATACAATAGTGTTTACAAATTGCTATAAATGTGCATATTAATGGTGTGAGAGATCTTTGAAAAAAATTACATTTGTGTAAGCTTTGAAGAAGAAAAAAAAACAACCAAAATTAATTTATGTCATATTAAAGAGTGCAATTAGCACTATCTGTTCGAAAAGTTTGAAGAAAAAATTTGCAACCATTTATGAGAAATTGGCATTTGAGTGTTTCTGAAAATTGGAATTTTGAGCTAGTTTTCACAGAAAATAGTTGAGTTTTCGAGAAACTTTATAGGACATGATTTAAAGCACACCTACTCATAAATATAATAATGTGAACAAATCGCCGCTCATGTAAATATTAATAACATGAGAGACAAGTCAATGAAATTACTTTTTTGTAATTTTTGAAAAAACAGAAAAATAGAGTGAGCTGATGTTTATGTCATCTCTAGACTACATTAGGCCCTATCCCTACCAAAATTTTAAAGAAAAGATTTCGAGCCATTTTTGAGAAAATCCTATTTTTGTAATTTTTTTAAAATTGCACATATTGCACGCAATATTGCGGGAAAACTTGTAAAATTTTTTAAAAAATGTACATGATAATGAAAGAACTCACAACGGAGAACAAATTTTATTTGAAGGAAAAATCTCTATCTTTTATTTTGTAGTTGAAGGAAGAGGCCAAAAAAAATTGAAACTTTAGCAATTTTCAAAAATTCAGAGTTAACCGTTTAATTAGGACCTATGCCACCTTAAGAAGTGTATTTTTTACTCTATTCTTACACAAAATTTAAAGAAAAAATTTAGAGCCGTTTTTGAAAAAATTTTCAAAATGTCCGGGGGGTTTCATGTAAAGTACCCCCAAATTTTGAAGAAAGGTTTTCAAAATCGCGGTGTCTCGAGTGGAGCCAGATCGACTGGTGAATATCCATTTTGGAAGAAATCAAATGTAGGCTTAGGCGCTAGTGGTGTTCACAGACTGATGGACGGATGTTTTGAAAAAACCCATTATGTATGTACAGTAAAACCCCGCTATAAGAGACCCCGTTATGAGAGAATCCTGCTTATAGTAGACAAAATTCATGGTCCCGAGGTCAGTTGTATATAAACAATGCATTTATTTCCCACTTTTAAGAGACCCCGTTATAAGAGATTCCCAGGTATAGTGGACAACATTTTTTTCTCCGCCATGCGTTTCTTCTCGCTTGTAAGAGACAAAGCGCGAAATTTTCCACCAGGTGACTCAGGAATTTCCTCAGTGTGGTAAGGGTTGGGACACGTGCTTAAAATAGACTGGTGCAGGGGTTCGCAACACCAGTGCCACCGGGGAGGGGGGGGAGGTGTGCGAAGTTCTCGAGAAGAAAGCTCATTCGGTAAACTTCGTGTCTTTTGGCAACAAGAAAGACGCCTATAGTGCGAACACGGTATCAGCTATTTCCGGTTTCATCCAATCGGAAGCTTCTGTGTCGCTAGTGACGTCACGATGGTGACTTTCAAGCTCCCGATTGGATGAAACCGTCAGCAGCTGATACTTGCCAGAGGTAGAGTTGAATAAATCACATTTTGCTTTTAGTGTTTTGACCAGTGTTTCCAATTGTTACTTTCTCGTATATGTACATATATACGTAATATAGAGAAAGTAATGTAATGCTGCAGAAAATCGCCTTCGAGATTTTAACAGAATGATGTTTTGGGGTCCCTTGATACCGAAAATGGTTCGTTTTCTTCTCCTCAAAACTTCCCTTCGTCCGACTGTGAATAACACTAGCACCAAAACTATTGGTACATTTTTTTCCAAAATGAATATTCCGCGATCGATCTGTTTCCACTCGGAACTCTGCGGTTTTGAAAAACATTCTAAATTTTTGTGGGTACTGTAAACGAAGCCCGTGGGACATTTTCAAAATTTCCCCAAAAATGGCTCCAAATTTTTTCTTTAAATTTCTTGTAAGAATAGAGTGAAATTCACTGACAGAGGTGGCATTGTTAGAATTGTCACTGTTAATTCTAAATTTTCGAAAATTGAAAAAGTTTGCAGTGTTTTCAAGGTTTTTCTAAAGCTACAAAATTGAAGATAGAAATTTTTTCTTATAATAAAAATGTTTCTGTGTAATTAGGTCTTTCATTAATGTTATGTATTAAAAAAATAAGTTTTCACGTAATATCAAGTGAAATAATAAATATTTACAAAAACAAGATTTTCTCAAAAACGGCTCCAAATTATTTCTTTAAACTTTTGGTAGTGACAGTTATAGGGTACTTTATAAGACACTTAACATCATTTTGCTCTATTCATTTGTTTTTTTCAAAAATTACACCAATGGAATTTTTTTATAACACTCGTGTCAATATTTACATTAGAGGCGATTTATTCACATAATCCATTTATGAGCACATGTGCTTTAAATGTCATAAAGTTCACTCAATAGATCTGGTTAAATGGGCTCTGGAATCAACTAATTTATGTTTCCTCAAGTTTAAAATAAGAGTACAAATCATACTAATCCACTAAAAATATGGTAACATCTCATTAAACACGTCAAAAATGCATTTCCCACTTATAAGAGTTCCCGCTTATAAGAGACAAAATTCCATTTCCCCCAGATGTCTCTTATAAAGGGGTTTTACTGTATATGCTGAATTTAAAAGCTCCGAGCTACTACTGTTGTATTTTAAAATTTCTTGGAAGGTCCATTGATTTTTTAGGCAAACATTCACAATATAACAAAATTTATGTAATAATTTTATTTAAAATTGTTAAATAAATCTTGTTATGCTGTGAATGTCTGCCTAAAAAATCAATGGACCTTCCATAAAATTAAAAGGACAAAACATGTAAAATGTCATTATAAAAATTGTTAAATAAATTTTGTTATATTGTGAATGTTCACCTAAAAAATCAATGGACCTTCAGAGAAATTGAAAATTATATCAAGAAGGGCAGTCTAAATAATTTGATTTAAAATTAACCTGTGCAAAGAATACTACTTTTGTAGTTTGACAATATAAAAAGTGGAAGAAAGTTGTGTATTATTGCAGGTTCTGTATTTTCGTGGACATATCGTCAGTGGGGAGAGAAGATTGCAGCCAATTTTGAAAAATGTTTTTATGTGAATTCTACACCAACTGCTGGAGAAGAACGCTCTGATTTGATTCACCAGAGAGGCATTTATAAAGACACCTATCACGCTTCACAAGCTTGGTGTGATTTCCAACTTCGTTGCAATTTTCCTGTTGCAATGGTGGCAGTAAGTATTAACTGTTTATGGAAGAGAATTGCTTCATCAATTCCTTCCTTAGTTCTTTGGATATACTTTAATCTGATGAACTTTTTATTCTTTATGTACTCTTATATTGTTTCTCTTTTTCCTTCAAGGCTCCTGAACTTTTCAACCCAGCCCATGCATGGACTGCTCTAAAGAAACTAGAAAGCACTCTTCTAGGTCCTTTAGGAATGAAAACTTTAGATCCAGCTGACTGGAATTATCGGGGAGACTATGATAACTCCAATGATTCAAATGATGCTCATGTTGCTCATGGATTCAATTATCACCAAGGCCCTGTAAGTTTTATGAAATTTCAATTAGTGCTTCAAGACTCCAGGGTGGCCACTATCTAGTAATTTTGGGAAAAATCAGGGAATTTCACTGCTCTGGAAAAGTCAGGGCAAAATCAGGGAATTTGTAGAAGAATTGCTATAAGTCAGAGACAATTTTGAAAGGGTTATAAAACAAGATGTTGTTCCTTAAAATTATTTGTACATCATTTTTTTACTCATTTCTTAAGTGAGAAAATATTGTTAATTAGTACTTTGTCAAGGGGAAATCACGCAGCTGACAATTAATATCAGGGTAGCTTTAATATTTTCTTTAAGTTGTGTGAAATTACAAATCTTAGTAGGAAGAAATTTTTTAAAATGTAATGGAAAACCAGGAAAAGTCAGGGAAATTTGTTCCAGGAAATGAGTGGCCACTCTGGATTCCTTACATATTGTAGGCTAGTTTGATTTAAAACTTCTCTTTCTTCTGTAATCCTTTGGTTTGTTATTGACATTTGTGTTAAAATTTCACTGTTTCTTACTTTTCTGAAGATGTTTCTTTGAAAAACAATAATGTTACTCGTACGTATATTTAATCTATATAATAATAATAAGACATTTTTATTGTTTGTGCAGGAATGGCTATGGCCAGTGGGATATTTCCTACGGGCAAGGCTTCACTTTGCTAGAGCAGTGGGTGGAGAAGCTGAAATACAACGTGTTTCTGCCCATACCCGGTCTTTGTTGGCTCGCCATTTCACTGCACTTCAGAGTTCTCCATGGCGAGGCCTTCCTGAACTGACCAATAGTGAAGGCAAATTTTGTCCTGGTAGTTGTACTACACAGGCTTGGAGCATGGGCTGTCTTTTGGAGGTATGTTCAACAAAACAAGTTACACATATTAGATGATTACAGTAGTTCATGCCTGATTTGAAAACAAAACATAAGTGGTATTTCTTCAAAGATCATGAAGTAATTTCCACAGAATGAAAATTCATTTCATCCCACTTTCTTTCCAAGAACTGGAACCAATAAAATTTTGAGGTCTGGTAGATGACATTCATTAGAACAAAAACATTTCTTCGCCTTTTTAAACATATATTTTATAATTACCTTGCACCCATGGGGATTGAGGGGGAAGCTCCCCCTATTTCTCCAAAAAATTTCGATCCCCCATGGGTCGATGCCAAAGTGTTGCCATAATAGTGTAGCGTCGGCCATGTGGGAACCTGTAAAGGCATGTTTTGTGGGTTCTAGATACCGAAAAATTTGGGTTTATGTCAAAGTGTGTGTCTGTCCATCTATGAACAATGCTAGCAGTTAAATTACAGGCAACCCGCAACACACTCGACAGCATTTTGAATCTATATCGTTAAATAACTCCTAAACAAGGCATTCTAAGGCCTCAAAAACTAAAATTTTGAGGCCAAAAGCCTCAAAGAAACTTTTCTCACACCGTAATCTACAGAAAGAGCCCCTCTCGAACATTCTATTAAATTTTTGCTGGTCTGGTGCTTCCCGATATTACCTCATCTGCTCAGAGATGTGAAGATTCTGCAAGGAAATGTAAACGAGAGGGACACAGAGAGCAGAGACAGAGACACACAGAGATAGACAGGGACAGGGTGAGGGAGGGAGGGTGAGTCAGTGAGAATCGGAGATGGGAGGGGAAAGAGGGAGATGAAGGGCAGAACAGCGTTTGCCAGGTTTTCCTAGTTTTCCATATTAGTTGGTGTTGCATTGCATTAATGCGCAGGGAAACAAATAGGGAAACTTATTTTCTGACTTCCTCTCATATAATTAAGAAATATCACTTCTTCCACCAGTTTCAGCCACCTTTTTCTTGGCTCTGCATTCTGTGCACAGTTTTCATGATTGTAGTAATCAATAATCCTCTCTCAATAAGACCCCTTTTTGTGTATAATTTTTATTAAATCTTCTTTCCTATCCTAACCCTTTCAGCACTTCTTTATTTTCTATTAATATTGGTTTAATATTTATTTATCTAATTTAACATGATAATTTCTGATCAACAATGTAAATACTAGATTGTAGTTATACCTTGGAAAATTAAATAAAAAGTACAACAACCTTTACTGTAACAAGTACAACCTTTGTGAGTGACTTGGTTTGCAAGGGTTTGCAAGGGTTTGCAAGACTAGCAAAAATTTTGAAGAGATTTTAACTCAAATGTAAGAGTGATGCTTTGCAGTATGGAGAGAACTGGTTAGCCTCCTCTCCTCCTCCCACCCCTGCCGTGGAATTGTGTGTTCAGTGATTTTCTCACATTCAGTTTGAGTCAATAAACTTTGGGCTAAGCATGTGACAAAAGAAATTTCTCCCATCCTTTCCCCCTTAGAAATTGTTTCTCCTTCACACTGTTAATGGGAAAGGAAGGGATGGAGGGGGAGGGTCTTGTCTTGCCTGATACACTTTTGAAGTTCCCATGGGTGTTGAAGGTTACAGATTTGTGATGACTGCAGTCATATTCCTTAAGGAGTTGCCCTTAAGGGCCTTAAGGGCAACTCCCTCTCTGCTTAAATAGTAGTGTGGGACAATTTCGTAAAACCTGTTGCAAGTCTTGCCCTTGTGGTTACGAATGTTTGCTCAGAGCATTTTGTATTAATTGTTCTATATGTACTATATGAATCAATAGTTTGTGCTGTGAATGAATCATCTGCTTTTCAGTTACATCTTATAGGAAAATTTGCTTTGTTACACAAGTTTTGCATTATGAGCGTATTTCTAGAAAGGATTATGCTTGCAATTGAAGGTTCTACTGTAGCTGTTAGTTATTAAAATCATATGTCCTGCCATCATATAAATTGTAATCCGATATATATTATCATGTTATACATCTTTGTTTCACACTATGACTGGCCAGTTACTTTCTTCAATCATTCAGAACATGACAACATTCCAAATATTTTTTGTCAGAGTTCCAATTATTGCTTCTTTGTATAACACATTACAACAAGGTGAAAATATTCTCTCATCCACAAATAATGTTTATAAACTCAATAGTACTGAAATTTTTTAATAATATCAAATATATAATTAAAAAATCAGTAATGAATGCATTTTACCTCAGTTAACAATATATTACAACACGTAAGTATCACCACTTATAATGTCAGACTTTCATATCGCATTTAAGAATTGCAGCTATGTAGAACACTTGCTTGGAAAACTTGGTGATTATTCCCTTTTTTCTTTGACCATTCCTCTTTAAAATTTGTTTTCATGAAGATAAGTGGATGTTACTATGAGAAATTTACTTACAGGTCCTCCATGATCTCTCTCGGTTGGAAGAATATCCTCCTGCAACACTTGAGTTGGTTGACAACTGACTCTACCGAAGGTGTGTGCTTAACATCGCACACACTCAGCCCTGTTTACAGAAAACGGTATACAGTGATCGATTTTTCAAGGAAGGCCAAACTCTTTTAGGTGCCATATTTCCAGAACCTGTTCTGGGCTATGATGCAATCTCACTGCCAAGATTGGAATATAATGTAGGGCATTACATGCCCATTCATCCTTTTCCGTTTCATAAAATCAGTAACTTTTCAGGCCTGTTGCTACTGAATAAATATGAATGAACATATAAACAATGAACCATCACCAGATATGAATGGTGAAGATAAAAGTGAAACATCTCTGCCTTTAATAGAATACACTGCAGCTTGTAGTTTTGTGTACAGTAGTAGCAACTTCTGTTGGGAAGAAATATCTATTAATCTTATCAGGGAATATTGTGATGAAAAGTCTAGTCTGCTATATACACAATATAGAAATATGGTTTCAAGAGTTACACATTGTGAACAGAAATGGAAAGGAAAACATAAAAAACCTGTGAAGACCACGTGTGCCTCTCACTCAAGAGACGAAATCATTGTCTCTGTACACAGTGATATGGATTCTCTATTACCACCAACGCAACGTGATGGAGATTCAGATGCTAGTGATGATGGTCCAAAACTATCCGAGTCAGTTCATCGCCCTCGTGGGTATGCTCCCCTTGCAACTGGTGACATTGAGCCCTGCCCTTTGCTGGTGCTGGAACCATTGTTACTTGTGCAGGGGACCATGGAGAATCATCAACAACCAGTTCCACGTCGCCGAAAGGAACAACTTTCTCCTTCTGAACAACAGAAAGTGGCTCGCATCATGATTGGTTACACTTTAGCATTTTTCCTCCTTGCTATTCTTACTTTCTATGTGGTTTACTTTGTGTAATTTTATTGTTGAAAAGAAATATCAGATCAAGGACTACTTTGTGAAATCAGAAATATAAAGAACTGCTCAATACAAAAAATTGGTGATGTACTTAATACTCAGAACACATGTTTATCAGGTAGACATAAAGCCTTCCCTGGAGAGTAAAAACTACCTCCTTGTGATATTCTCCCATTCTGTATCTTATTGTGTTGTAGAAATATGCTTGCAAAAGAAAAAATTCTGATGAAGTTGAAATCAGATTGTTGACATTGTAGCAACAGGGTTAAAAACATTGTAAAATGTTTAGATTAGCGTGAACATAAGCGCACACTATTGTGACGCACAATGAAGAATTGGATAATAAACTATTCAGAATGTTTGTAATTACTGTGTCATGAGATAAACTTGAAAACTACAGAAACATGTCTGGAGTTAAAAGCAGTGACTTTCTGTAAAATGCTACAGACATTACTTTTTAATGTAAAACATATTTAGTTTTATCAATTAAGGAAAGACTGCTTTGTTTCTTTTTGTTAAAACCTTGTATTAAGTCCTGCAAATAATGTAATGACTTCCAAAATTTCACTTTTTGAATACTTAAAAGACAGTATGATTTTTAAAATTAAAAATGATGCCAGCAAAATATTCACAGTATGGCCATAGTATTACATACAAAAAAATTGATTATAAATAGCTCTCAGCTTGTACACATTCTTGCATCTGTTACGATCCTTTTGTTTTTAGAAATTTGCATTTAAAGAGGAAAATCTATCTTTGATATTAACAGTATTTTCTCAACCAGTTAATTAATAGATTAATTCAATTTAACAAACACCAAACTGTCACAATAAAAGGTGACATTAATTTTTGTATTCTCTTAGCTCTTTTTAAATCTTAAGAATTATCATGTATTCCACTCAAATTAGCCTTTTCTAAATATTCTCATCTTAACCTCTTCCATATATTCATATCAATTATTAATTTAAGTTGTTTTACAAAATTTAATTCCAGCTCTGATTGCTGTAATGTTTTCCCACATTGCATTTTACTTATATTTCATAATTTCACTTCACATGACTCTGACAATCCTACAAATTTTATACAGTAGTTTTTGTGTAATACCTGTTTTCTGTATCTTCTAATGAAACACAATTAGTTGATCTTATCCTTTTATAAATGTTCTTTGAAAATACTAAATAAAAGCTAAATAAAATATAGGACTACAATAATTACAATGATTTGTTGTAAATAATTTATTCCAGAGTAAGGGCTACAAAATTGTTAAAAATTTAATTTGTTTAATTCACGGTTCACACTTTATTGTATCTGTGTTTTTCATTACGAGATGATAGCTCTTCATTGTTTCTAAGTTAACTACTTTTATTGTTTGCAATTATAAAAACAGACACATTCTTAGTACAGAAATATTATCTCTATTTTCCCTTTGTCCGTTTTGAAACAATTTGCAACAATCTCTTGTGAATGGTCTCTTAACTTGCTTATTTAAAAATCTCTTTCATTCCTTATACATTGTTACTAAAAAATCTATGTACACCAAATACAGAGTGCAGAAATATCATTTTGTGCTCTGTAGCTAAGTATTTTAAGAGGTAAATTTGCTTACTAGAACTTTTAGATTGAGAAAAAGTGTATGTTTTATGAAATGTTACACTTCTTTTCATAATGCTCATAAATAAATGAAATTTATAAACAATTTTATCCTGTAATTTTACAGGTGTAGTTAAATAAAATATCTTTTACACATTTGTAATTACTCAGAATTGAAAAATGCTTTACTGTTTGTTTCCTACTGAAATAGAAGTAAGAATATGTAGAGTAGACTGTATAAAGCACTGCAGAAATAAGCACTCCTTCATAAAATGAAGTATATAGTGATTTAATAATGATAAAAGTTAAAACAATTTTACATGCATGTACATTTTACAAACAGATGCATTAATAAAACGTTCTTCATGAATATTGTTAAAAATTCTGGCAATTTTTTCTTAATTGGAAAATTATCTTTCCACAACTATTGTATTTGTATTTCTTATTAAATCCTGAATCATGATGAATTTCACCAAAATGTTCTGTGATATTTTTCTTTTGAATAACAAAAATATTTTGTACTAATAAAATTTGTTTTGTGATATGAATTTGTTGAAACAAATTCTTTAAAGTTACCAACAAATGATGAGTAATGTATGGATATTTGTCAAAAAAGGATGGAGCAGTTTCTCTTACAAGATTGTCTTCTTCACAAATTATAATATTTCTGATATACATTTCTGTAATATTTCTACAAATTTGCTGGAACAATGAGAAAAAGTATATTGTATTTGAATTTGAAGATATAATACTCATTTCTTCTTGTAGATTCTATCATTGTAGAAAAGACATAAAAGTTGTAACTCTTAATTCTATTTCTTAGCCAATTGGAAATAAAAGTAAAATACATTCATAATTTTGGATTGTTTATTGATGCCTATTCTAACAAATTATTACAAAAGAAAATATTCACTAACTTATTGAAATAGAATGTCAGTCAGAAAGTAACTCACTGAATTTTGCAATAACTGCCTAGTACAGTATTAGAGATATTAATAATTATTTGTAGACACATATTAGATGTTTATACTTCTGAATTTTATTGAAGCAAAAAATGTTCAAACAGCAGAATTTAAAATTGAATATAAAACTGTTGAACTATACTTAAAGTCTGTAAGTATGTTATAGATATCTGCTTGGTGATTTTCTTCTGTTTTCATTTTCATTTGGATTTGGTATGTGTTTACCAAATTAATCAAAATGAAATTATTTCATTTTTATTTCTCAGCTTGTTGAATTGCGATCATGTGGGTTTTCTGAAACAAAAACAATTACTTTTAAGGTTTTTTCAGAAGTTTTTTCTTGGCATAGAAGAGGCATAAAAAGTGATTTCAAATCACTTACAAAACAAAACAAAAAAAAAAATTTTGTAGTATACGTATCAATAAAATTATGGAACTTACTGTATTTAAGCTGTTATCTGTAAAAATATTTATTTGTTGATTACATTTGTCATTAAAAAACAAATTGACAGATACAAATTTCTTTTTGTTGGAATATCTTCACCAATTTTAATGAAAGCAAGAAAGTATGTAATTACTTGGTTTCATCTCCCAATTGTAATCACCAAAAATATATTTTTTCATGAATGACTGTATATTTATTTTTGATTTTTGTAAACTTAGATACTTGGTAAAATAATAATAATTTTAGTTAATTTAATAAATCTTACTTGGTAAGATAAATGAAATGCTGTCTCAAGGAACTTTCAGATTGTATTGTTTACTAGTAAGATAAGATTGTTTTTCCTTAGAATCATTAAATATCTTAGGAAGCCCATGTATAGAAACATTATTTTTATAGAAAATGCTTTGCTTTACTAGATGAAATGAAAATCAAAGTAGTTGAAACTGAACATAATAAAATAAGGAATGTTACTATTTGTAATAATTTTTCAATATCTACAGTTTTAAAATATTCCTGAAAATAAATTTCTTTAAAAGCAATTTTTGTGTTCTTATAAACCTTGTATGTATTCAAGAGCAATCTGTTGGAGATCAGAAAGAAATTTTTTTAGTGAATCTGAAATCATTTATTGATTTTTGGTTAAAGTTTTCCTCTCCAATATAGATTTCATTAAGAAGTATAGAAACCTAATTCTCTCTAATTTCTCCTTTCTATTTTTTTCTTTTCCTGCAAATGCCTGAACAATTGCTAAGACTACCTTCATATTTCACAACAATGGAAATTAGTTATGATCATTCCTTTTGGTCTCTTAGAGCAAAAGTGTTCAATTCAAAATGTAACCAAAAATTCCTTTAATAGCAATGTACCCCAAAAAGAAGAAATTAATTGTATTTGTGTCATCATAAACTTTTCAAGATTGAATAAGTGCAATATTTTGATTTAGTGAATATGAAACAATGCCTCTTAAAGAAGCTAGTAAATAATTTAAAATATACTACTTCCAATATACACTTTTCAGTAATGTAATGTCTGGCAGATATGTGCAAATGAACTTTAAAATGCTTAAAATGAGAAGAGAGAGGGCATGTTGACCATGTTTTGTTTTTAATGCAACTGTACAAAAAGTTGTATGTGGAATAAGAATCAGTTAGACATTACTTTTATTGTCGTGTATGTAATGAAAAGCAAACTACATTTAGAACGTATATTGTTGGAAGCCTGGATTTTTCATTTATTGCAGTCGACAATTTTGGTTTCTTGTTGTTCACATACATTATTTTTATTTTGAAAAATGATCTATGTAATTTTATTTTGCCCATTTTTGATTGAAAAACTTAAAAAAACATTTTGTTTAATGATTTGTACTCTGTATGTAATTAATTCACTTCTGAAAGGAATTTTTGCTAGATAACAATTTTAACATTATTGCTATTTTCTCAAACATTTTATGAAGTATATGAATGTGTGCCATTTACTTCCAGAACTCGTGGAAAATATCCAGCATGTGCTTTCTTTATCAGACGTAGATGGGAGTTACCCATCACCTATTGATTTGAATATCCGGAATAAAGTTGACATTGAACTTCCAGATCTTGAATGGAACCACTATGAGAAAACAGCACACAAAATGAAAATTACCAACAGTGGTCATACAGGTCTGAGAGCTTCCAGTTTTCTTTTTATTTGATTTTATCATTGCTTTCATACTTAATTTAAATGTTATGATTTTCATATTGTCAACTATATCTTATTTTATAAATGTTTGTTTTCATTAGTTTGTAAATGCATTATATATTTGAATGAGTCTTCTAAAGAGATTTTATTGATTGATTTTTGCTTATGATGAATGATCAGTTTATGAACTTTGTGTAGAAGCAATTAAATACACCTTGCAGATCTTCTGTTTACATTATATTCTATTACATTCTTATGCATTGTATTATTTACATTACATTCTATTTACATTTTGCATGACAAGGTAAGGATTCTTGAAACAAAGGGGCAGTGAATGATACCAAAGAGATGCAAATTTCCAGTAAAAAATATTTGGATGTGAAATGTAATAGTTATTTACATAGAAGACATGAAATAATGTATTCACATTCATAAATGAAACTAGTGGTGCTGAAACAGCACATACTTTCTCGCCTGTATTTTCATGCAGAATTATGCGAAAAGTACTCAAAATTTCAAAAAATTCTACTTAACCTTATTTCAAAATATATCTTTAAGAAACAGATTTCATTAAGGGAAAAAATCTCTTATCTTTAATATTTTAGTTCTAGGAAGACTCTGAAATAACTTTTGCAATTTTTGAAAAATCAGGGTTTTCAACAAACATGAGACTTGAATGATTCTCTTAAGCGTCATTTACCCTATCAAAAAAATATTATCAAAAACAATGGAGTAATTTCTTTGAAAATGTTCCAGGGGCTTCATGCTGTGCTTTTTATTTTTTTTGCACAGCATTACATAACTTTCTCTCTATTCTGCAGCAAGAAATTAAAAAGATGGCAAAAGGACTTGTCAACCAACACAATCTTTGGGTGGTCCACTCACTTTACTTCACATTTATGAACTTTATCTTATAGGATGTTATTAACTGAAAGAGAAAAGCTTGTTGAGCCTAGTGAATAGAATGATTAGGGGCTGATTCATATTCATATTTGTTCAATTAATGATTAATGTTAATCCTCCCGTTGTATGTCTTATTAGGAATACTTTTCACAGGTTTATAGGTCTGAAGCTCTTTAAAAAAAATGAGTTTTACTCTTTTAAAATTTCATTATGTTTTGTCATATTAATTATTTTAAATTACATTTCCTTCTTTAAATATTTAATTGTAATTGTTACATTTTTAAAAATGTTATTTTTAAGTGTCTGAGAAACTTTCTTTATGATCCCTTTCATGATCTTCACATTTTGATTCTTGTAACAGCTTGGATTTCAGTGACATGTAATGAATTCACAAATTTCTTTAATGGGTGATAATTGTTATAAATTACTCATATATATATATATATATATATATATATATATATATTCAAATTGTTGTTGTTATTATTATTGTTATTATCATTATTATTATTATTGTCTAACTTTTGAGAACAATTTCATTAACGAAAAAGATCTTTATCATTAATATTACACTTTTGCAATTTGGCAAGTTCATCGGAATTAAAAACTGTCCCAGTTTTATAAGCTTACTTTGCATTATTCAAGAAAAATAAGAAAACATTTGCTATTTTCCATTTTTGTGAAAATAATTATTTAAAAATTGCCTAAATATGACTTATTGAAAATTGCTTGAAAAATACTCATACTTTCAAAAAATTGTACATGACCTTACTTAAAGATCTACAAGATGTACAATAGATTTCATTAAGAAAATGTCTCTATTCTCAAGTAATGTAAGCAGACGCTGAAAAAGTTTTGAAATTTTGCTGTTTTCTAAAAATTTAGAAATATTGATTAAAATGCCAATAATGAACATCTTATACATTAATCCAAGGAAAAAGTAATCGAACTAGAAATGCTACAGAACAGTGTAAACTTTCTCATGCTAGTTAGTTTTCTAATCTTTTTACACTGAGCTAGGCATTCAATTTTAACCAACCCTCTCCTCAGTATAAGGAGTATCGGTATGTAAAATAATATTTTTCCACATTTTCTCAGTTTTTTTTGTCTCCTAATAATAGAATTGAAATATGGCCTTAACAATATTTTAGAAACATAAAACTATGTCCATATTTTAATTGAAAAATTTGGAGCTGTTTTTGAGAAAATGTTGTTTGAGTGTTTCTGGAAATTCACAATTTTAAGACCATATTTAACAAAGAAAAAATTTTAGTTTTGAGAAACTTCGTGAAAAAATCATTGAAGCACTTGCACACACAAATGCAATAATGTATATGGAAAGTCCTTAACATAAGTATTAATGGAGATATTCTACATCATCATCATCATCATCATCATCATCAACACCCTTGGTTTAGGAGCGGTGCTCCTCTCCTGTTAGTGAGTAGTAAAGCAATAGTTCTTCATGTAGTGAAGTGTTCCTGCTGGTGCCATCTTATCACACTGCCTCTATCCCTCTTGCCATTCGATCTGTAGTTTAATGCCGTCCACAGTAAACGATGTTTGTCCATTCTCTTCACATGTTTTCTCCATTTTCTTTGATAATTTTTTATTTCTTCAGCTGTTTCCTGTTTTCAGTTTTTTCCTAATTGTTTCATTTCAAATTTTGTCTCTTCTTGTTACTCCTAACACTGGCCTTAGAAACTTCATCTGAGCTACTTCTATGATTTTGATTTTCTTTATGTCCATTATCCATTTTTCTAAACCATACTTTAACATTGGTTTTGATGTAATATTATGGAATCTCATCATTGTTTCTTTTCTAATGTGTCCAAAATGTCTCTCTATTATTCCAGTGTTTCTATTATATTTTTGTATTTTTTTCTTCCATATCCTTCTGATTCAGTCCAATCAAATTTCCACGGTATTTAAACATGGTAACATGTTCAATTATTGAATTTTCAATTATTCATTCCAATTAAATTATTGAAAATCAAAAAAATCAAAATGCTGTTTATGGTTTGTTATTTAATGCTTGTTTAAAGTTAATGTCTGTTGTTTAATGTTTGTTATTAGCTCTAACTGTACAAAAAAATTAAAGAAAAATTTGGAGTCTTTTTTGAGAAAATGTCGTTTGAGTGTTTCAAGGAAAAGAGCAATTTTGATCGCATTTTCATAGAAAAGTTTTGAGTTGCGCAAGAAATCATTTGAAGCACTAGTATTCACAAACGTAGAAATGCATAAAGAACAACTTGTGCAACTAATTGTGAGAGAGATTTTTTATTGTTATGCAATTATTGATTATTGTTAATTTCATGCAATTTTTGAAGAATCAAAAATATGTCAAAATGGCCTTTGTGTCATGTTATTTAGTGCATTTGGTAGCCTACTATCTGTACAAAACGGTAAAAGAAAAATTCGGAGCCGTTTTTTTTTAAATCGTGTTTTTAATATTACCTGTGCAGTAATCACTCGTTAGCACGAACTCGCTTAACACGAATTTCGCAGTAACACGAACAAAACCTTGGTCCCGGTAAGGAATTACGGTATTACGGACATTTATAATAATCGGATAACACGAACCCCGATTATTTTGGTCCCTTGGAATTCGTGTTAATGTGGATTTACTGTATTTCACTCAAAATTGTGGGAAAACAAATATTTTTAAAAGAAAAAAATTCAATATAACAGTTGCAGGAAATTTCTGTTAGATTTGAATAATTTTCAAATCTAACAGAAATTAAAGAAATATATTGGAGCCATTATTTAGAAAAGTTTGAATACGTCCCATGGGCTTCAGTGTGAATTACCTCCGAAATTTAAGGAATTATTTTGAAAATCACAGGTCTTTGAATCTGGTCAGTTCGAAAAGGGAATATTAATTTTGAAAATCCTACGAATAGTTTAAACACTTGTGTTGTTCACTGACCGCCGCGCCGGCCGGTCGGACGTTTTGAAAAAAATTAGCTTTGTTGTTATCAGGTGACCCCAAAACGTGCATTTCCGTTAAAATCTCCGTAGCAATTTATAACATCCTCTATACTGGGTATCGGTGGCGACTCGTGCTTATATTGCATGGTTGCACAACCCCAGATAATCGTAAAATACTCTTCTTTGTTAGAAATATATCTTTTCGGTTTAATTTCATTCAATTATCGTGATATTGCCTCGATATCTATGTACGAAATCATTTTGAAATCAAGCGTGACCGATGATAGCTATCGAAACGCACCGATATGTGACGTCACGCTCACATGAGTTTTAACATTGCAAAGCAAAGTGCGTCCCTAAGCGAGCAGGTGGTCATTCCCCGTGCGTTTTAGTGCCTCAACGATCAGAGAGTATTAAACGATATCACACAAAATGCCTCAAGCTGTCACCGTGGAGTGGTGGGAACTCTTCGCCGGCTGCCCTGGGAGGAAATTTTGAATTTTTTCAATTTTCGAAAAATCTGAGTTTCAACCAACATGAGACCTGCGCTATTCTCTTAAATGACCTTCAGACTATCCAACAACAAAATTTAGTCAACATTCTTGGCGCCATTTTTTTGAAAATGTGTAAAATGTCCCAGGAGTTTCATGTAAAGTACCCTCCAAAATTAAAATATCGGTTTCAAATTCAAGAAACCGCGAGATCATTCAGATCGATCGGGGAGTATCAATTTTGGAGAAAATCGGCTGAACGGTTTAGTCGCTATATAATGGTCCAATTATTATCATCCAATTTTTTGGCTCAAATTGTAAATAATATGTTTTTTTATATTACATTTTCTCAATTTTTACTTTCACGCACTTAAGGAACTTCTTAAGAAGAGAAAGTTATGTAATGCTGCGCGAAAACAAACCGGCGAATTTTCGGCAGAAAAACGTATTACAGGGTCTTGGTAACGAAAAAGAGGATAAATCGATTTGCTAAATATAGGAGAAAAAATCCTCTAACACGTGGTGTAGCCATAATCCATGTTTTATGAGTCCTTGATACTGAAAATCGATTAACGGCAAAACAGTCTCTCCGTCTCTGTCCGTCCGACCGTCCGTCTGTGAACAACGCTAGCAACTAACCCGTTCAGCCGATTTTCTCCAAAATGATATTCACTGATTGATCCGGCCAATGTCGTGACCTCTTAAATTTGAAACCGGTTTTTTAGTTTTGGAGGGTACATTACATGAAGCCCCTGGGCAGTGGCGGCGCGTGCTCTTAATCATAGGGGGTTCACAAGTATTCAAATTTTAAACCTCAGGGACGGCAATCGTCTTCGATAATATAAGCAACAACAAAAATATTTGAAGAATAGTAATGATATAGTTTATAAAAGATACTAATAATTGAAATCAATTATTTTTGGATGACAAATAATACTCTTGTACATACCTTTCAATAGAACTCCTGTTAAAGATGCAGATAAATCAACAACAGTGCTGCTTGTACTGGAAGTCCATTTTTCTTTCTTTCTTGTCCGTGAATATATCAATTACTTTTTCATTAAAGCCTCTAATTTAATTTATTATGTCCTTTTCAACGCTCAGATGTTTCATCAAGACTAGAGGTCTGCATTCTCCGCGATTTTTACCGACCAGCGCTCGCTCGCCTCTCTTCTCTCGAGACCACGCGCTCGACCGTCCTTCGCAGCCGGTTGCGGACTCCCGGGAGCCGGCGGCCGACCGAGACTCGGCCGGTCTCGACAACCGGCCGAGACTCGACAACCGGCGGACCCCGTTCAGGCGAACTGCGTCACGTAACAATCGGCCGACACGTCGGAGTAAATATCTAATGCCAAGTTTCAGGAAAAGGAAGGAGTATTGAATGGTTTTTAAAATAAATGACCAATAATTTCGTTTTTTCAAAATTTAAAATATAGACGAATTTTAATTTATTAAAATAATAAATTTTAATATAAAAAAGAATAAAAAGCTTTAAAAATCGACTCCCCGGACGCACTGGAGAACCTCAAGTAGATCTATTGCAGTTCTCCCTGTGACTTCAAAGAAAAGGCATTCAAAAGTTTTAGAGATAAATTTCGTTCTTTGTAATGACTAGGCATCGGATTTTTCGGAAATTGCCAATTTTATTCTAATGAACATTAACTCATTAATTTTCCTTAATTTTATATGGTGTAAATGCAAATGCTTGCTAAATTTAGATGCAAGTGCAATGAAATATATTAGTACCTTTCCCTTCCACTTTTGTATTTTGTTTTCTTTTCCCAAATATTTTTGTTGTTGGTGTCGTTGTAATTTTCAGGCATCTGAGACGCAGGTCTTAGTTTCTTAACCCGGTAGTAGGCGCGCGGGGTGCCTCAGTCACCCCAGCATTGTTTTGAGCTCATTGCACTTTTAGTTTTATTTATAATCTTGCGAGCTTCTCAATATCTTTCGAGGAAAGCTTTGTGCACATATCTCGACCCTTCTCTTTCAACTGATTCCTGTCCTTTCCTGGAAATTTCGTCGCAAAGGCGATGGCGCGCTGCGTGGGAGCCACCGAGTCACCTTGCACAACCTTTGTTATCGCTTCCTGCCACGCTGTTCACAGTAGTTCACCCAAAGGAAGGGGGTCTCGTGGAGCTTCAATACTACACAGAAGCCAATGATTCACAATTTCAGCTTTTACGATTTTTTTAATTACAATTAATCGCTTATCTTGTATTGAAACGTACAATAATGGAGTAATTGAAAAACATTGTACATATAAAACTTTATATGCATCATTTCGTGAATACATACTTTTGCCGAATTGAAAATAATGTCAAACGTGTGTATATAATAGTAAATGTATGTGTATATAATGTTCAAATGTATTTTGAATTATTAAGTTGAATAGGCTGATGTGCCTTGACCGCTGTTGTTTGGCCGCCGACTGAGTCAACAAATACAGAGGCCATGGCGGCTTACATCAACATTTCACAATAAATTACTACGCCCAATGATGACAAGACGTTTTGACGCAAGGAAAATAGTATAGTACCCACCTCATTTTTGTTTAGCATATGCTTTTTTCTTATATACTCGTGAAATTATGACCAAATATTCATTGTATTTAATAAATATGCGTTATATTCGGGTTTGTAAGAAACTTAAATGATATTACAATTGGTACGCAACGAATTATCTTCCCTTAAGCACTATAAATATAGAAAAAAAATATTTTCTGAGTCTTTGTTTGCCTTAATTCTTTCAAAAAATGTATTGTTTATTTCTATAAAATTATTTCCAGTCAATCGATAAATTGTTACTTTTCAACAAATTAATCGTTTAATTGAATTGTATTTTCTTTCGATTACAATGAATTGAAAGAGTTGCGATCACTACATGCGGCGACTTTATATCCCGTACATGCATTGAGGGGCGAAGCTACCGTGCAGTCCGGCGCTCGGGCGCTCGGCGACTCCCGAGTCTCGGCGAGAACCGCAAGGCGGCCGGTCGAAATGTCCGTTAAACAGCTATCTCTTCCCCCCCAAGCAAGGTCCCCCTCCCTTCGCCGAGCGTCGGCGCGGAGCCCGAGAGTCTCGAGCGGTTGTTTTCGCCTGATTGCAGAGCTCTAATCAAGACCACGGAATGCAAGTTCGAACTCGCCACAGAACTTTATGCAGTAAATGATTCTTGAAAGTATGTAGTGATTTTTTCGAACGGTATCATTGTGTTTCTCAAAGTCTTGTAGGAAGGCACTGCTGAGTTGCTGATGTCCGTCCTCCTTAGTACCGAAAAATCTAAGCAAGAGTTTTTCATGGGCAGCAGAATTTTTGTGCTTCTTGATTTTTAGCGACAAATTACTCAAATCATCTCCAGTTTTTGACCACGCCACATCCTTATTTACACCAAAATCAAGCACGGGAAACAATATAGTTTATTTGTAACTTCACATCCACATAACCTCTTATAAATATCTCGTTTTAAAAGTTCTGCACAAGTTCATGCATCTCGAGATATGCATATCTCGACTAATTTTTTTTATTCTAACTTTAGTTCAGGTAAATGGTCTGCACAGTTCCTTAATTCGTAACTTGTCTTCCGCACTAATATTCACAAAATTAATATTTAAAAGGGGCTGGTCACTATTCATCTTCAATCACAATTCATTCCGCACGTTTGCCTCAAATGCACATGTGTATTCGATCACACGACGTGGTAAGATTCTAATCTCAAATGAAAAATCGTTTCTTGATAACTCAATTGGAGTACGAAAGTAAACACATTCGTATTCATTCGCTTTACCGCAACAACTTTCATTACTCACATCCACGTATAGTACGAATTCACGTCGTTCAGTCAGCCAGACGAAGCCAGCACTGGCCCACAGCCTACTGATCAGCAGAAGAGATTTCTATACTGCGATTTAATGAGCGACCCTCAAGGCCACTCAAATCCCATCTTCGCGATGGAATATGTCACGGCATTTCGCGTCTTTTCTCTGTCTTGCCGGTAGAAGTCGCATGATCGCAAGCACTGTTTCATACGGTCGCGATCGTGCGAAATCTAGCGGAACGACTGAGAAAGACGCAAAATGTCCGTGACATATTCCATCGCGAAGATGCGATTTGAATGGCCTTGAGGGTCGCTCTTAGAAAAATCGCAGTAAGTATAAACATTTGACACAGCTATCAGAATAGCAAACCTTTGAATATAACAATGAAGTAAAGAATTAGAAACTAAAAGATAAACAGATATTGGTTCAATACATCAAACTCATGTTTCTTTAATTGTTTAAATATATTTTATATCATTTTTACTTTCCCGTATACGTACGTATACACGGAGTGATATACGTAGTATAGGGAAAGTTATGTAATGCTGCGCGAAAAAATGGCCAATTTTCGGCGGAAAAAAATTAATTGCCGGGCCGTGAAAACGAATAAGTGGATAAAACCAGTTGCTAAATTAAGAAAAAAAATCCCCTAACACGTGGTGTGGTCAAAATCCATGATTTGTTGCTTCTTCATACTTAAAAATCGATTAGACGGCATTCCGTCCGTCTGTGGTCAACGCTAGCGCCTAAACCGTTCGGTTCGATTTTCTTCAAAATTGATATTCCCCAGTCGATCTGATTCTAGTCGAAAGCTTTGTGATTTTGAAAAAGATTCTTTAAAATTTGGGGGTACTTTATATGAAGCCCCCCGGGGATTTTCAACATTTTCTCAAAAACGGCTCCAAATTTTTTCTTTAAATTTCTTGTATGAATAGAGGAAAATACACTTTTTAACATGGCATAGGTCCGATTTTCACGTACAGCTCTGAATTTTCGAAAATTGTGAAAGTTTCGAATTTTTTTCGGCGTCTTTCTCTAACTACAAAATTGAAGATAGAGATTTTTTCTTCAAATAAAATTTGTTCTGCATATTGAGTTCTTTAATAAAGGTCATGTAAATGTTTTTCACAATTTTGGTAGTTTTCGTGCAATATGTGCAATTTTAAAAAATTACAAAAACAAAATTTTCTCAAAAACGGCTCCAAATTGTTTCTTTAAACTTTTGGTAGGGATAGTGGTAAATGTACTCTATCAATGACATGAAAGCAATTTTGGTCTATCGGTTGGTTTTTTCAAAAATTACAAAAATGTAAATTTTTTTACTTGTCTCTCACGTCGTTAATATTTACATTATCGGCGATTTTTTACATTATTATATTTACGAGTATATATGCTTTAAATAATGTCAAGTAAAGTTTCTCGAAAACACTACCGTTTTCTGTGAAAAGTAGCTCAAATTTCGGCATTTTCAGAAATGCTCAAACGTCATTTTCTCGTATATGGCTGCAATTTTTTTCTTGAAACTTTTGTAACGGATAGTGCTAATTACACTCATTAGTATAGCGTGAAGTTTATTTTGAGTTTTTTTTTGTTTTTTTTTCAAAAATTATATAAATGTAAATTTTTTGAAAGATCTCTCACATCTTTAATATGCACATTATCCGCAATTTGTAAAGATGATTATATTTGTGAGTGTAAGTGCTTCAAATAACTTCAAATAAAGTATTTTGAAAACTCAAAAATTTTCTGTGAAAATGAGCTTCAAATTTCGCATTTTTAGTAGCGCTAAAACGCCATTTTCTCTTAAACGGCACATAATTTTTAAAAGAAAATTGCCATTTACGGCTAGGTTTTTGTGTTCTTTAATATTCTAAAATTAATGTTTCTGTTCTACCAATAGGAAACCGAAAAATTAAGAAAATGACAAAAAAATGTACTTTTGGCGATGATAGATGGTAGCTGGCAAGAAAGAGTATGTGGCAATTCCGAATATTGACAAATAAATAAATAAAATAAATACGGTCATGCTTAATTTTTTCAAAATACGAGTAGTTTTTCTTTGATTTTGTGACAAACGTAATAGGCCGCTGTAAATTTACTGCGCTTTGGACAGCTGGATGCGTCGTAAATTAGAATGTGCAATTTTGTATATTATTTCTTTCTTCGTTTCTTACATTCGAACTTTGTTATAGACTTACACATTAATATTTTAGAAATTGTTTATTTTGAAATATTTGAAATAAGTAAAAAGAATTAATAGCTCTCAGAATAGCGACAATGCAGGGTCTGCAACAATGGAATTCACTTTGCGCTCGCGAATATCTGTGAATTAGTGTCATTGTTGTGACCTAATGGAGCTGTATGAAAAGGAGTTATAATTGTCTAATTTATGTTGATATTTGCAGGCAAATATTTAGTTTTGCACCAAATGCTGTACCATTTGTAGTGAGTAGAGAATTTGTTGCATGGTTTTAAAATACTCTTCCCTAATCATGGCCCAATGGAAGGCATTTCTATATTTCCAGGGTATCAGGCTTCTTTTTCCAATACAGGGTTACAAAACTTTTGCATTCTATTTTTGTGAAGTTGTAGAATTCACATAGTTCTGACAACACTGCAATGGAAATAGTGAGTTCCAAGCGAAGATGTTAGTAGCGCATAAAGTGCAATATTACAGTACTACTTAGCTGTTTCCTCTAATACGGGAAAGTAAGTGCTGTTGTAGCACCACTAGTTTGAAGAAGATACAGTATATGTTTCATAAAACACAGAAGTATGGTACTTAGTTGGCACGAACGCGAAGAAAGCTTGGGATTCCCCTGAGTCTCTGTCTCTCTTGGTCTTTCTTCACAAAGAAGCTTTTGTGGCGGTCGTAGAGTTTCGGCACCTTTCGGCGGTCTTCAGATTATGCGCTGGCGCGTTGACCAGCGCACAGCCCAAGTATTCGGCCCATATGCCCCTCTTGCCTCCCGCTGCTCCTCACCCTCATTTCACGCCGCTCGGGGGTTCTCTAGCCCGCTATGAACCTCCAAACCCGCTGCGCGGTCGCACGACGCGGCGCTGAAGCGGCGCCTCAAACCTTCGCACTGAATATTTGAAGAAATTTAATCTGAAGAGCCCCACTAAAGTCAATAAAATACACTTATTAACTCTTCATTCAGCTGAAATAAGAAATTCTGATCTCATGGAATTTTATGGGGGTTCACTGAACCACTGAACCCCCTGCACGGGCCGGCACTGCCCCTGGGGCATTTTCAAACTTTTCAAAAGAATGGCACCATCGATTTTAATTAAATTTTGTTGTTGGATAGTACAATTTTTTGAAAATTTTAGTACTTTTCGCGCAATATTGCGTGCAATATGTGCGATTTTTAAAAAAATTACAAAAACAAGATTTTCTCAAAAACTGCTCTAAATTTTTTCTTTAAACTTTTGGTAGTTATAATGCCTAATGTATTTTATGAGATGACAAAAACTACATATCGCTCCCCACTTTTGTTTTTGCAAAAATTGGAAAATTGTATTTTTTTTGTCTCCCACGTCGTTAATATTTACATTATCGACGATTTTTTCAATTATGTTTAAAAGTACATGTGCTTTAAATAATGTCAACTAAAATTTCTCGAAAACACAACCGTTTTCTGTGAAAAGTAGCTCAAAATTACGCATTTTCGGAAACTCTCAAACGCCATTTTCTCGTATATCGCTGCAAATTTTTTCTTGAAACGTTGGTAACGGATAGTGATAATTATACTCTTTAATATTACGTAAAGTTTATTTTGAGTAATTTTTTTGTTTTTTCAAAAATTATATAAATGTAAAATTTTTGAAAGATTTGTCACATCTTTAATATGCACATTATCCGCAATTTGTAAAGATTATTATATTTGTGAGTATAAGTGCTTCAAATAAAGTATTTTGAAAACTCAAAAATTTTCTGTGAAAATGAGCTTCAAATTTCGCAGTTTTAGTAGCGCTAAAACACAATTTTCTTTAAAACGGCACATAATTTTTAAAAGAAAATTGCCATTTAGGACTAGGTTTTAGTGTTCTTTAACGCTCTAAAATTAATATTTCCGTTCTACCAATAGGAAACTGAACAATTAAGAAAATGTCAAAAAAAAAAAAAAATGTACTTTTGGCGGTGATAGATGGCAGCTGGCAAGAAAGAGTATGTGGCAATTCTGAATAGCTAGCAAAGACCCAAGGAAATAGAAAACTAATACGGGAAAGTCTATGCCATTCTGTAGCATCACTAGTTATTTACTTTAAACCATTTTTTTCTTAAAAACAGCACAATGTTTTCTGATTAAATTTAGACCTTAGATAGCATAAGAGAATGATGCAGGTCTCATTTTCATTGAAATGCCTGATTTTTCGAAAGAAGAAAGAAAGGAAAAAAAGAAAAGAAAAGAAAAGAAAAAAATTTTAAAAAAATTGGCATCTTCCTACAAACATGAAGATACAATTTTTCTTAATGAAGTGTATTCATCGAAAATGAATCTTCAAATAAGACCATCATGAACTTTTTGAAAATATTAGTAATTTTTGTGTAATTTGGCAACAAATATAGTCACCTGCTGTGAATTTACTGTGCTTTGTGAATGTAATTCCAGGCAGTTGAATGCTTTATAAGTTAGAATTTGTACATTATTTCATATGTCTTTGTTCATTTCTTACATTCAACCGTTTGTTGTACAAATTAATCTTTTAGAAATTATTTAAAACCTATTTGAAATACATGAAATGAAAATTGCTAGCCTTCATATGTTTATAATGTATCTCTGAGTAAGATATTGAAAATTATTGAAATGTTAATTTTCTGTAAGGAAATTTTTTATTTTATTTTACTTCTTTCAGTTGTTTTGAGTGCCAAATGGAAAGAAAACAAGCCTTTTATAATATCAGGTCCACTACCTGACAAATATATATTTTCCCAAATGCATTTTCATTGGGGTAGTAATGATAATGAAGGGAGTGAACATACAATTGAAGGTTTCTGGTACGTTTATTTTGCAAACCACTTAGTATTAGATGGATGATAATTTTTTTGAGAAAATAAGTAATACACAGTATTTTATGTTGCTTTTATAATAATATAAATAATCTAAAATACTTTTGTTAAAATAAATAATAAACTCTTTGTTGTAGTTTTCCTATGGAGATGCATGTTGTTCATTTTAAGGCTTCATATTCAACACGTAGAAATGCTCATCAAAGAAAAGATGGCCTTGTGGTAACAGTGTATTTATTTCAGGTAAAATTGCTGCTCTTATTTGATAAACTATTTGATGAATCCTTTAAATGGAATGATAATTTTTAAATATGTTTGTTTAAAATGTTTTTTCAATTTCAGATACAAGAAATTGATAACAGAAATCTGTCTCCCCTAATTGATGCCCTTCCATCTGTTTGTGTTCCTTATTCATCAACACGCATTATGCCTTCATCACTTGAAGATTATGCTCCACCTTTTTCCAATAATTATTTTTTGTATTGGGGTTCAGTGAATACTGTAACTTGTTCACATGAGATTCTTTGGTTTGTTTGCAGGGAACCTGTAGGCATATCCAGAAAGCAGGTGATATACTTAAATCATTTGTTGTTTCTTTTGTATGAAATGATAAACATTTCCTTTCTTATTAGAATATTATCATAAGACTCACAGTGACTCACTTCAGAATACATAATAGAGTTTTTAGCACCCTTGGAGAACAAATGTATGTATGGAGTAAAGACAGAAGAGAAATAATATGGTTACATATATAGAAATTGATATGTATCCATTATGTTGCCTCAATTTATTTTGAAATACTTTGCATTTGTCAATACTTTGCATTAACTATTTATCTTTTTTAATAAACATAAAATAGGAACAAAATAGAAAATCTATGAAAATTAATAAAACAAAACCTCATTAAAAAAACGAATGAGAAACGATTAAATTGCTGTTTTATTTTTTTTGAGCTGTAGGGTGTAAATTAGGAAATAAAAGGTAGAAATTTTCGGAAAATGTAGAAAATTACAGGGCAGCAATTCGTATTTAGTTCTTTTTATGATCTGTGTCAGAACATGAGATATTCTTAAAAATGTAGAAAAAAGTAACTTTTTTCTTACATACCTTTCTTTTTTCATTATAAAGGCCAAAATCAGATAGATGCCGGTAAAAATCTCAAAACTTCATGATGTATAGAAAATAGCATGAATTATTAAAGTCAATATTCATAGGCATAATGTGATTAAAAAATTTAAACTGATATAAGAAGCTAAATTTTTTTTTTTTTCATTTGTGCAATTTGTGCAAAGTACTCCACGTAAATTGATTTAAATCTTGCAAAATCTTGTCTTATTAACACTTGAAATACAATTTTCAACATACAATTTTTTTATCCCCATGGGACATTTTTGCCTATCTTATTCTGCTATCACCTTGGAACTAGGCACGACACAGTTTTCGTACATGCACCTGATCCTTTAACTTTCTCATACACTTCATATAGAGAAAGTCATGTAATGTGGAAAAGTGTTGATGTTTTGACAGCAAAATCCCTTTCTTGGCACCCAGATACCAAAAAAAGTGGATTTTTCATGTTCATATTAGTACTATATTGCTTTCTCTTACAGGCAGTGCAATCAAAATTCTTGTTTGAGGGTCCATCATTTTGAAAAAAATTATTTTTCTCAAAATATCTGTCTTTGAACAACATTAACAGTTAAACTGCACACAAGATTTACACCAAAATGTATATGCCCCATTCAATCTAGGTGATGACACGGCTCATTGAATTTGCTCTTTTATTTTGGGATGTGTTCAATGAAATCCCTATAACATTTTCAAAATTTTCTCAAAAATGACTCCAATTTTTTTCTTTAAATTTTATCTCCAATAGAGCAAAGTATGCTTATAAAAATAGAGCAGGGCTGACTTTCAGTAAAACCTCTGAATTCCTGAAAACTGAAAATGTTTTTAGTAGGATACAAGATAGAATATTATAATAATGCAAAACCATTACAAATAATACAAGAAAGTATGTGCTGTTGTAGCACCACATGTTTCGTCAAGTAAATTAGTTTATGTTTTTGGAGTTATTCGGGTTTTCCTCTCGACCCTTTGTCTATTAACTTTATTTAAGTCTAATTTCTGTATGGAATATTTCTTCATCACTATATATACATACATACATACATATATATATATATATATATATATATATATATATATATATATATATATATATATACACACACACAGTAATACCCCGCTATAAGAGACCCCGTTATAAGAGAATCCCGCTTATAGGAGACAAAATTCACGGTCCCGAGGTCAGTTGCATTGCATTTGTTTCCCGCTTTTAATAGACCCCGTTATAAGAGATTCCCGCGCATAGTGGACAAGAGTTTATTCCCCGCCATGCGTTTCTTCTCGCTTGTAAGAGACAAAGCGTGGGATTTTCCTCTAGGTGAATCAGGAATTTCCTCAACGTGGTAAGGGTTGGGACATGTGCTTAAAATAGGCTGGAGCAGGAGTTCGCAACACCAGTGCCCGCGGGGGGAGGGGGGAGGTGTGCGAAGTTCTCGAGAAGAAAGCTCGGCTGATTTTAAGGACAGGGTTCGGCTCACTAAAACAGCGGCGCACGGTTCACTTCCGCATAGTTCACTCGCGCGGACCACGAGATCGGATCACTCAGCGAGCGGGAAGATGCCTTTGTGCTTGCATTGTGCATTGTGCGGTGTGGTGCGAATGTGTAATCGAGAATTACAATGGTTAAATGCATGAAATGCGTTGCATGCATAATGTTAAATGCATAAAATGCGTTGGTAATTATGCGTTGGACAGACTCAAGGATTTTATATGTTAACGCGAGGGCCGAAGGCCCGAGCCTCGTCCTCAACTTGGTCACGGGTAGCGAAGCGTCACGATTCCACACCCCCAAAGTGCGTTGGCCACGTGGCCGTGTGGCCGGGCACACTGTGGCGGCGCCGCGAGTGACTCGTTCGGAACCGAATCGTGCGCGTCAATAGGAGCCGAACCCTGTCCTTGAAATTTACCGAAAGCTCATTCAGTTCAGCTTCGTGTCTTGGCAACAAGGAATACGCCTATAGTGCGACTTCTGTAACCGTGCCTCTAGAAGGTATCAGCTGTTTACGGTTTCATCCAATCGGAAACTTCTGTGTCGCTAGTGACGTCACGATGGTGACTTTCAAGCTCCCGATTGGATGAAACCGTCAGCAGCTGATAACTGCCAGAGGCTTTGAATAAATAACAGTATTTTGCTTTTAGTGTTTTGACCAGTGTTTCCAATTGTTACTTTCTTGTATACGTACATGTATACGTAACATAGAGTAAGGTCCGATTAAATTAAGAAGGTGATTGACAGTTCTGTGTGACGTCAGGACGCCTCTCCCGTTTCCATGGCAGCTGCCAACCAGAGAGACAAAACGTGACGTGTCAGGTCGCTCAGTTGCCACTGCCGAACACGGGGAACATTTGAGCATCGCACAGCGACTTCCCTGCCGCCGCGCCGCCCGCGTTTCTGCCTGGCTGCGCGCGCAATGTGTACTGTGTTGTGATGAGTTGCGTTGAGGTTAGGCTTTTGTCGTACTTTTTACACTTTTACACGAATTTTTTGAAGTGTTTGTTTTCGTGTCCCGGTAACACGTGCTCAGTGGTTTGCGACCTGGCAACGTCGCTCCCCTCCACTCACAAATGTCAATCACCTTCTTAATTTAATCGGACCTTAAGTAATGTAATCCTGCATAAAACCGACTACGAGATTTTAACAGAATGCATGTTTTGGGGTCCGCTGATACCGAAAGAGGTTTGTTTTTTTCTTTCAAAACTTTCCTTCGTCCGTCCGTGAATAACACTAGCTCCGAAACTATTTGTACATTTTTTTCCAAAATGAATATTCCGCGATCGATTTGGTTCCGCTCGAAACTCTGCGGTTTTGAAAAACATTCTAAATTTTTGTGGGTACTGTACGTGAAGCCCGTGGGACATTTTCAAAATTTCCCCAAAAATGGTCCCAAATTTTTTCTTTAAATTTCTTGTAAGAATAGAGTGAAATTCACTTATAGAGGGGGCATTGTTAGGATTTTCACTGTTAACTAAATTTTCGAAAATTGAAAAAGTTTGCAGTTTTTTCGGTGTTTTTCTACAGCTACAAAATTGAAGATAGACATTTTTTCTTATAATACATTTTTTCTCTATAATTAGGTCTTTCATTAACATTATGTATTAAAAAAAGTTTTCACGTAATATTGAGTGAATTAATAAACATTTACAATGAAATGTACCAACAATGTCTCGTCATAAATTATTACGAGATCGTGCCGTTTTAAATGACATCATTTACCTTACGACTGTTATATTCGTGACCCGTTCCCAATTTATAGAAAACTATGGGCGCCAGGAACAGGTTACGATAATTGATAATTACAACCACTGCCTCCACAGCTAATCTTAACGAATGGATAAATGTCCGGCTAGGTGGGTCAGTGGGTCACGTAATGGATAATCGCTATCGCCTAGATAGCCGATTATTTGATCTGCCAACTAAACAGTATGGCGAGGAATCTGAAAGGATATATATATATATATATATATATATATATATATATATATATATATATGTAACTACTTATCAGTTGTGATTGACTAAATGAAAATCATCTTTTCATTTCCAAAAGAAAATTTAACAATTTATTGACTTGTATGGACAATTATTCTGCCTTTAGGTCATGACCTCGTTTTAAAAGAAAACCTTTGTACTGCAGTACTTATCTAAATGTAATCTTGACCGATGGCGCCCCGCAGTATCTTCTCACTTGAGTGATGATAATCCCAAATCCAGCTTCTCTCTTGTAATCTTGCGACTCTGCGATCCAGCCCTCACTGCCTCGAATATATACCGGTTCTTACTTAATATTCACAGTTCCTAGTTCTCCCCAACTACGTGGTAAAACATTAAAGTTCAAAGTTCAAAATAAACACACCGCAATATAAAAACTTTCAAAGTGCCAAGCGAATTTAAATGCCGCACATCAACTTTCAGGGTCCGAAAACCATTGATTCTGACGACAAACTTACAAGTCCCACTCCCCTAATATTAAACTCGCGAGCGATCCGTACCACTCGACGGCCTCTATCAGAATGAATTTACTCCTCCGTTTGTAGCCCTCCATGCCTCGGTATCCATCCTTCATTCTTATTTTTTCCGTCAGGAGTCCACAGTCTATTCTCCCTTAGCCAATCCATCCACTTCTTACCAAATCAAGTAGCCACGTTCTGGATAGTCATTCCTTTCTAAACGAATCCCAAATTATCTTATATTTCTGTCTAGCCAGCGCCCTCACCTATTCAAGGCATGAATGCAGTTATTGACCTTGCCAACCGCTACGCCGGCGTTGCTAAGGCTGTATATTCCCATTTGCAGACCCTTTGAATCCAACCCATTTACAGCAAATGTTACTGTCTAAATATATGATATATTGGTATATCACAACAAAAACAAGTTTTTCTCATAAACAGCTACAATTTTTTTCTTTAAACTTTTGGTAGTGATAGTTATAAAGGTACTTTTCTTAACATCATTTTGCTCTATTCTTTTGTTTTTTCAAAAATTACACAAATGTAATTTTTTTATAACTCTCATGTCAATATTTACATAGAGGCGATTTGTTCACATAAAACGTTTATGAGCGCATATGCTTTAAATGTCATAAAGTTCACTCAATATATGTGGTTAAATGGGCTCTGGAATCAACTAATTTATGTTTCCTCAAGTTTAAAATAAGTGTACAAATCATACTAATCCACTAAAAATTTTGGTAACATCTCATTAAACACGTCAAAAACGCATTTCCCACTTATTAGAGTTCCCGCTTATAAGAGACAAATTCCATTCCCCCAGTTGTCTCTTATAAAAGGGTTATATAAAAAGGTATATATATATATATATATATATATATATATATATATATATATATATATATATATATGTATATCTGCGTGTGTGTGTCAAGTATACCAGTGCTATATGTGACTGACTTAACTATTCTAGAATCAATATTATCCAGTATCTGCTAGCCAATTTAATGGTCTCACAATCATTAATATAACATGATTATGCCAATAAAGTGAATGGAACCAATCTTGAAACTATTTTGTGTGTTATATTTTACTTTGTGTTTGTAATGTTATTTTCCTTTGTAATAACAAATTTCTTGTCTTTCCTAGGATAAATACACAAATATTAATTTCTTTTTCACAAGAGCATAAATATTCTTTAAATTGGTGAACTTTATTTATAAACATGATATTTATAAAATATTGACTCTATTGTTATTTTGTTTTGTTTTCCAGTTACATTACTTCCGGAAACTCAATGGACCAGATCATCAGCCTATGGCAAACACTTTTAAAGGTGTTCAGTTGTTACAGAATCGTTCACTTTTTCTTGTGAATGGTGCAGCACCACTGGACCAAACTCTAAAACCTCTGCTTTTAACTCCAGCATCTCAAATTGTGAGAAAAGTCAGCCAAATCACAGGTGCAAAATTACAAACCGCTGAATGTTTTAATGTAGTTGATGATGATTTAGTTGATATTATTCCTCATGCCTATTCTCATCATAATGAAAAATTCTTGAACAGAAAAAAGTAACCTTGGAATATGTAACCGTTGGAATTGTGGTTCCTTGATGTTTTAAAGATAAGCTTTTAATTATTGAAATAAAATTGAAAAGAAAATTATTATTGAAGATTCTTCACATGTTGAATTGGCTATTCACATTTTGAAGAAAAAATATCTAGAGAAATTTTACTTGTATTTTAGCATATTTAAACTAATTGCTAAACAGCATGTACTTTCTCGCGATATTGCTAATAGCAATGTAATATTATAATAGGACAATTTCTCTCATACACTTCAATTACCATTTGAAATATTCTTAAACAAATGAAATGTGAAATACAAATTTTTTAAAAATTCAAACGTTTAAATGAAAACAGATTGAATACAGTGTATCCACGTTCTACACAAATCTACCAACGATTGCGCGATGCGTATTAGTTTATATTCACGCGAATGAACTGCGGCCTTCATTACCGCCTTGTTATCAGTGAAGGGTTACAACAATGCGTTGCAACATTCAACAACGACCGCTAATTCGTACATTTTGTAAATTAGCATTGTTGTAACTCTGGCAAGAAAATAAAAATGGATACAATAAATATATTGATTCATCAAAATTTACCGGGAAAGATGGCTCAGTGCATCAACTGATGTGACTACAGTCCCTCTGAGCGGGAGGTCCTATGTTCGAGTCCCGACGGCGGCAGGATTTTCGACACTAGCTTTTCAGCTAGGAGCTGAATATTTGTGCAATATTTGAAAAAAAAACAAACAAAACACTTTCCGTCACATGAAAGAGTCCAATTAGCACTATCCGTTCGAAATGTTTTCAGAAAATATTTGGAACCGTTTTTCATAAAATGTTTCTGAAAATGCGGAATTTTGAGATAGTTTTCACAGAAAACTGTTGAGTTCTGGAGAAACTTTACTTGACATTATTTAAATCACATATGCTCGTAAATAAAATGTGAAGACATCGCCACTAATGTAAATATTGCCAAGTTTTCGAGAAACTTTATATGACATTTTTTAAAGTACATATTCTCATACATATAATAATGTAAACAAATTGCTGCTAATGCAAATATCAACGACGTGAGAGAAGTAAAAAAATACATTTTTGTAATTTTTTCAAAAGCAAAAGAATAGAAGAAATTTGAAGCCGTTTTTGAGAAAATCTTGTTTTTGTAATTTTTTAAAATTGCAGATATTGCGCGCAATATTGCGCGAAAACTACTAAAATTTTCAAAAAATTGTACATGAGAAAAAACTTACTATGAAGAACAAATTTTATTTGAAGGAAAAATCTCTATCTGCAATTTTGTTGTTAAAGGAAGACGCCGAACAAAATTCAAACTTTTGCAATTTTCGAAAATTCAGAGTTATCCGTGAAAATAGGTCCTATTCCACCTTAATAAGTGTATTTTACTCTATTGTTACAAGAAATTTGAAGAAAAAATTTGGAGCCGTTTTTGAGAAAATTCTGAAAATGTCCGGGGGATTTCATGTAAAACTACCCCCAAATTTTGAAGAAAGTTTTTCAAAATCGACGCGTCTTCAGTCGAGTCAGATCAACTGGGGAATATCAATTTTGAAAAAAAACACTACTTATGGTTTAGGCGGTAGACGTGTTCATAGACGAACGGACGGACGATTTGATATTACCCCCTTTTTCGGTATCAGGGGACCCCAAACGGTGTATTTGCGTTGAAATCTCGAAATTGATTTTCCGTAGCATTACAAAACTTTCCCTATACTACGTATACGGGGAAGTAAAAATAGAGCCGTTTTTGAGAAAAGCGTGTTTCTAAAATTGTATTTATTTTGCGCAAAATTACGCGAAAACTACTCATTTTAAAAAAAATTGTTACATAATCTTGTGAAGATGTAATTTTGAAGAGGAGATTTCATTCGAAAGAAAATATTTATCTTCAATTTTTTACTTGAAGACACCGAAAAAATTTTAAATTTTGCATTTTTTTGAAGATTCAGAGATGTCAATGACAATCAAACTTGTATCGTTTTTAATAACGCATGTTGCCTTAACTGAGAGAAAATTAAAGAAAAAATTAAGAGCCCCTTTCGAGAATCGCCGTTTTTGCCACAGCATTACATACCTTTCTCTCTACTACGTATGTTACTCCGTACGAGCATACGAGAAAGAAAACTAGTAGTGCTACAGAACGGCACAGGCTTTCTCTTACTAGTTTTCTATTTTCTTTGGTCTTGGCTAGCTATTCAGACTTGCCACATTCTCTTGCCAGCCTCCATCTATCTTCGCTTAAATTACATTTTTTTTTAAAATTTTCTCAATTTTCCGGTTTCCTAATAGTAGGTCTGAAACATTGCTTTATGAAAATTAAAGAAGAATAAAACCCCGTCATAATGGCAATTTTTATTGACAACGCTGGAGCCGTTCTTAAGAAAACATCTCTAGTATAAATGCGAAATTTCAAATTCATTTTTCCAGAAATCTTTTGAGTTTTCGAAAAACTTCATTGGAAGTCATTTAAAGCACCTCCACTCACAATTGCACTAATGTATACAAATTGCTGGAAATATCCATACTAATGTCTTGAGAGATATTTCAAAAAAATTATATTTGTGTAATTTTTTAAAAAACAAACAAAAAAATACCCCAAAATGAGGAAAGGAAAGAAAGGAAGCCATTCAGGAAAATATTTGGAGCCATTTTTGAGCAAATCTTGTTTATGTTATTTTTCAAAATTGCACATATTGCGCGATAACTACTAAAAATTAAAAAAAATGTACAGGATCTTAATGAAAGAACTAATTATGGACAACAAAATTCATTTGAAGGAAAAATCCCTGTCTTCAATTTTGTAGTTGTAGGAAGACGCCGAAAAATTCAAAATGTTGAAATTTTCGAAACGTTTTTCAAAATCTCAAAGCTTTGACACGAGCCAGATGGACAGGGTTTCTTCAATTTGAAACAAATCCTACGTATGGTTTATGCGCTGGTGGTGTTCACAGACGGCCGGCAGGCCGGCCGGACGTTTTGGCGTCAATTGACTTTTCGGTATCAAGGACCCACAAAACAGGAATTATGGCTACACCACGTGTTAAAGGATTTTTTTCTAAATTTAGCATCTGGATTTATACACTTTTTCAGGGTTAATAGGGCACGGCAATGAGTTTTTTCTGCCGAAAATCCGCCGTTTTTTCGCTGAGCATTACATAAGTTTCTCTACTATACGATGTACGTTTACGAGACGTACGTATACGAGAAAGTAAAATCGTTTGAACTGGGGGACATGTGTAAAGGTTTTGACGTAACAAACTTTTTAAAATAAATAATTATGGTGAATTGTGTAACTCTTTCCTTTTGAGGTCGACTAAAAATACAAATCTAATTTTATTCGAAAGTTTTGAGTTTCCTTTAACCTGTTACAGATTTTTGGCCATTTATTAAGAATGTTTCTTGCACCAATTTGCAATCTCCCATTGATATTCCCTCTCAGAAGGCAATTGAAAAAGTGTTTCCCCCGCTTACATTCACAGATTTGTGGGGAAAAGGAGGACAAGCTTATATGAAAAATGTAGGTCATACAGGTAAGTGTGAGGAGCTAAAACTAAAGCCACGATGAACAAAAAATTCAATTTCAGCCATACTTACGTCCTTTTTTAAGGCAAAGTGAAAAATTAATTAAATTTTGTACTTGTTCTCCAAAAGATTCAGTAAATATATTTCAGCAGTGGAAGATTATTGCTCTAATTGTGAACAGTAATTGTTATTTTCCTTGTTCTTAAGCTAATTTGAATGTCAGAAAAAATAGATCCTATATGAAAGAAACTACGTGAAATTTAATTTTTACAATACACATTCTTTTTTATCTGAGATCTCTCTAAAGAACAGCAACTCATTCTGGATTATGAAGTATTTGTTTAGTAACAGAGATGGTACATTTCCAATTAACAAGCAACAAAGAATGGTTATTAATAATTAATTTAGAAAGGAATAACTTTTTCCTTTCCCCAAAAATAAATTAATCATCCTAAGAATTACTATTTCATCTTTATTTTTTAAAATATTCAAGAACGTGGGAATAGCAATAAGAGAGTTAAGCGAGGTAAAGGATGATGAGAGGGCCAGTGGTAGCTGAGAGGTTGCGCCCTGAGTGAGGAACGCTAAGGGATAGCTTGGAGGGAAAAGAGCAGTTCCGGCCCCGACACGGAAGAAGTCAGACGTGTGTTGTGAATGAGAGTGAACTACAAAGAGAATAACTGTGTATACTCTGGCAATCGTTTCAGAATTTTTAATAAGTAAGCGCATTTCAGTACCTGCCTCTCACAAATCTTGTGGGGGATCGTTCGGGATCGCAGGTTTCAATTGAAATAGCACACACCATAGTCGCGTGCCGTAACACTACTTCCGTAGCTGACATCGAGAGTAAGTAATTCCGTTGCCAACATACGTCCACGAGAGTAAGGACACGTAAAAACGTGGTAGTTGCCACGAAAGTAGTGATACCTGTCGAACTTGATAATGCGTCTATGGAATCGGTGGTGTGTCTTCGAAGAAGCAGCTAAAAGACGAAAAAGGTGGCCCAACGGAAAGGTGTAGAACAATGCTCTCGGATCGGGTGAAGTGAATTAACTGAAGCAGAGCTGCAAAAAAGACCCCGTCTTGCCATGACGGACAAAAAATAAGCTTTAGTAGGAAGGCTGCAAGCTGCATAAAAGAACGGGGGCAACCATGTCGTGCGCGTACGCAAGTGGAGGCGACTACCACAGCGAAGGAGACGCAACCGAAATTCATGAGAAGAACTACCAAGGATTCGTAACGCGCAAGCGGCAGCAGCAGCGACAGCGGAATAACCCCTACTCGCGAGACGAGGGACGCAAGAAGCCTCAGAAGGCGAACTAGGCGATTGGAGCAGTGATGTGTGGGAAGGGGATGCCGATCAGGAGGCCGAAAACATCTGCTTCAGAGGTCTTGAGAGCTGACGTCCGCGAAGACAAAGGACATTTCTCCAATAACTTTACGATAAATGAATGGAAAACAGCCTCACTCCTTTTTCCGGCTACGACAAGTTCCCCATCACGAAGTGAATTTGAAGTTACAAGATCACTTCCTCATTGGGATGAACTGCAGAAACTAATTTATGGTAAGTGGATGCTATGCGGCTCTGCGAAAAGGTTTTTGTTCTTTGAGTCTGGACAACGTTGAAGGATAGGATGCGTCGATAATTCAAGATGAATGTGAATAGTGCATTGATCCACAGTGAGCTCCGAAAGGGAAAAACAGAAACCTATAATGTCGAGCAGGCAGGTTTTGCATGAAATCGCCGACTAGGGGTTCTTCGAAGACAGTGCCCACATCGAGTACATTATGGAAGGAATGCCGAACGCGGTGCGCAACAAAGTGCTTTCCTTTAAAGCCCAGACAATCAAAGAAATTAAAGAAAAATTCGAATTGTTCGCCCGATTAAAAGATAAATTCAAAAGGAATGACAGGAGATGAAGGCCAGCCCACGAGTACGAAAGAAAGGCAAAGATAAAGACAAGATGAGCCACTGTATCGCGTGTGTGTCCATTGGGCCGTGAACCTAAAGACTGCGACCACAGAAAAGGCTACGAAGTGCTTCAAATATGAAGAATTCGGGCACATTGCTGACAAATATGCTTTCAGTGCAACCCGAGCAACCGCAAGAGTCACTGTGAGCTGCGTCTGAAGTTAGACAGGTGCATCACAACCACACTCGAACCTCCCTCCTAGTCTCGGGTAGTGATTTGAATCTCAAGGCAGATACGTTTGGAACATGGGCATTTGGCCCCTACAGAGAACCAAAATTATCTTCTTGGGAATTTGGTAATGCTCCAGCCAAGCCTCTGGAGACTGAAGATTTGAAGGTGACTCTTGGAGAGCTCAACTTCATGAGGAGAAAAGTGGAGAAGGCTTGGTCAATTACCTGGTAACAGAGTTGCCTTCCTGAGTCAGTTCCCTAGTAAAGGAGCTGTTTCCTGATAAGTGAAATGCACCTGCCTGTGTGGGTCAATTCAATGCTTCCGTAATGTCGAAACTAATTATGTCCTGCAAGGTGAACATCCAGCCTCACCGCCTAACCCCGGAAAAGGAATTACTGGACAATCAGATCCAGGAATGGTTGATCCGGGGAATTGTGAGGCAAAGCAGGAGTATTTACGCCAGTTCTGTGGTGTTCGCGAAGAGAAGGATGGGTCACAGTTGAAAAATATTACGGGTGCTCAACAGTAAGGTGATAAGAGACAGATTTCCCGTATTGTGATGGATATTTGCCCAGTCGAATTTTGACGCGTTTTTTTCGCGCTGCATTACATAACGTTCTCTCCACCGTGGTAGCAAGAAATAAATGAATATTAGTATAGAATCAGTATTATATATTTTGCGATAATACTATTTATGAACAAGTTTAGTTGTTTGCCCACCAGTTCGAATTGTTCGTACCGTATTTTGCCTCACAATAAATTACTATTACTTTCTCCAAGTTTTGAAGAGAAAATTAATTTCTCTTATCGGTCAAGATCATTTTTCTTTCGCGGAAATTTAATCATTTATCTTAGAAGTGGAGGTAGTCTTTGACACTGTCTCAGGAAGTAGTGGCATGAAGACTTTTATCGCAAAATTCTTGTCCTGTATATTAATTTGTCGCTACCGTGGCAACTTAATCCTTGTCGACACAGAAATAATAATCCTTGCTGTGTCGACACAGAAAAAAAATTCAAAGAGAGCAGACTGCAAAAATTGGCAAATTAGTCTCATTCTAAGTTTTTGTAAGTAAAATAGGCATTATTAGCAGAAATAGTTTCTTTTAGGCGCTATAAAATTGATGGATTTTAGTTCAAATAATCCTGAAATGTATTCATAAAATTTCATTTAATACAAGGTACCCAGAAAAAAAGTTTTTCCTAAATATTCGCGGTCTCGTTATGAAAAAGAAAATAGAAAAAAATATTCTAAAGAAAATATATAATTAATTACTCCTCAGAAGTAATTAATATCATTAACGGTTCTCAGAAAGACATTTGAAAAGAAACAAAATAAATATACCTACCAGAAATTTTATAAAACATTATCAGTTCCCATCCTGTTGTATTGATGTGTCAGTTGGGTACTATCACAAGTAGGTAAAAGGAGACTAAAAACGAGTGAAATGAACTTCTTTGACCAGTTACTCGAGACTGGAAAAAAAACAAATAATATCATCAGTGAGGAACTTAATATGCATGTTTAATCGTTGAAAAGTTGCAGAATTTATATGGAAATAATACGCATGTAAATAAAACAAATGTCTGAAGAGTTTCACGAGCTACGGTTATTTACAGCCCAAAAGTAAAAAAGAAAACTTGATCGAGCACCAAAAAGATGGAAAAACTAAGCATGAAGAATGGCGGATGATACAATAAAATAAATGCCCATATACAAATTATCTACTATAATATATCGTTTTAATAAGTATTATTTTAACCAAAAAAATATTTTCAAATGTTTTACAGATGAATAGAATATTTCATGTGATCTGACATACCATTTTTAAAACTTATATTACAATTTTTTGTATTAATATAATTAATAATCCATTTTTTAGTTGCTGTCACACTTAAAGGCCGTACACCATTATTAGAAGGAGGACCTTTGCGAGGTTCATACAAATTTATGCAACTCCATTTTCATTGGTCTAACGATGACAATGACGGTAGTGAACATCGTGTAGATGGAATATCGTAAGTATTACGTAAAAAATGAACTTGTTTTATTAATACGAAGCACACATCTCAAATGACATTAAAGCATTTATTGTTTATGTGAAAGAGGTGAATAATAAACAGTTTCAAGAACAGAGCATTCTGAACATTCAAGCATTCAAGAACATTCTGAATCAGTTGTAAGAAACAAATTTGTTCTCTTGTACCCACTGACATGAAGTTGTTATTCTTCTCCTAAACAAATGTACCTTCACGATCTCAACGTTTCCTTGACTGAGTAGAGATTCCGGGTGCGTCAACTGCTAAGGTTATTAGTTCCGTAAGAAATAAATCAAATTAAGCCAAGCCATACCAAACTACGACAAGCCGCGTAACGCCTCCCTCAGCCTCGCCAAGCCAAGTCATGCCACCGGGATATCAACTGTTGTCACTGAACGCGTCGCCTAGGCATATTGTACGTTTAGGTGACTCTCTGGCGACGTTACCCGATGTCACAATAGCTGGCGAGGCCGTTTGAGATCACTGCCACCTTCCGCGATGAAAAAATGCACTGCACTTACGGGACTAATGACCTCCGCCCGAAATCACTCATTAATCAATTCTAAGACAACACTATTGCGGTAAAGCGAACAGCCGAGCTCCTTGATAAGATGCGCGCTGAAGTATATAATGACTCTTATCTATCAGTGTAATCAATTGTAAGAAATAATATATATATATATATATATATATATATATATATATATATTTATTTATAAGACTACTCACCTTCTTTGTACCGGAGCCAGGATGTTTTCTCAGGAGTCCTTTTTCCTCTGTATTAATTTTATTCATACTATGTCAAGTCACTTCCCTTTTTCAAGTCTCTCAACTTCAAAATTTGCTTAGGTTTTATTTACCATGAATATTTTGAATAACTTGAATTCCATAGTGCGCTATAACCAGCCTAACAGCTTAGAACGGCACTGGGACTGCCAGTTGAAAGCCTTTTTGCTGGTTTGTTTTGTATTGGACGTTGCCCCCGAAATGTTTGCTTTTCGCTACATAATTTTGATTCGAATTATTTATACCCATTAAAGATACAGCACGAAAATAAAGAGGAATGGGCTTGGTATACGTATGACAAAACATAACGCCTTCGCCTAGTAAGATCATTGTGACTAGCCAAGGCTTATTAGAAGGTTGATTGTGTTTGTTTCTGTGTCTGTTTATTTAATCTCAGAAAGTAGTAAATACTGCATGTGACGTATCGGGGACAATTACAATTTGAATATAATATTACTCACAAAGGAACAAAAATAGTGAAGTGTATTTAGATTTATGGTAAATTTCAAGGACAGGGTTCGGCTCCTATTGACGCGCACGATTCGGTTCCGAACGAGTCACTCGTGGCGCCGCCACAGTGTGCCCGGCTACACGGCCACGTGGCCAACGCACTTTCGTGTGGAATCGTGACGCTTCGCTACCCGTGTCCAATTTGAGGACGAGGCTCGGGCCTTCGGCCCTCGCGTTAACATAAAACATCCTTGAGTCTGTCCAACGCATAATTACCAACGCATTTTATGCAAATACTCACCTTAAATGTTTACGCAAATCCGCGAAAAATAAACCATTGTAATTCTCCATTACACATTCGCAATATAGTTTACGCAAATCCGCGAAAAATAAACCATTGTAATTCTCCATTACACATTCGCAATATAGTTTACGCAAATCCGCGAAAAATAAACCATTGTAATTCTCCATTACACATTCGCACCACACCGCACAATGCACAATGCAAGCACAAAGCAATACAAAGGCATCTTCCCGCTCCCTGAGTGATCCGTTCTCGTGGTCCGCGCGAGTGAACCATGCGCAAGTGAACCGTGCGCCGTTGTTTTAGTGAGCCGAACCCTGTCCTTAAAATCAGCCAGATTTATGTAATTTCTGAAATAAAATATTACTTACGGCTTTGCAGGCATTCAATGGAATCTCATGCTGTTCACATTCACATAAAATGTGAAGATATGAATCAAGCAGTAAGATGTGAAAATGGTATTGCAGTTGTTGGGAACTTTTTAAAGGTAACAAATTTGAAGTTTATAACAGTTTTATTATCAACTACTGTTATTATTGTGTTAATACTGTTGTTATTATTATTGCTGTTAAATTATCATTAGTCAGCCCTATTGAATCCAATATTATACTGCGATTTTTGTAGGAAGAGCTCTCAAGATAACTCAAATCCCATCTTCGCGATGGAATATGTCACGGCATTCGTATCATTCACAGTCGTTCCGCTAGATTTCGCACGATCGCGACCGTATGAAGCAGTGCTTGCGATCATGCGACTTCTACCGGCAAGACCGAGAAAAGACGCGAAATGCCGTGACATATTCCATCGCGAAGATGGGATTTGAGTTATCTTGAGAGCTCTTCTTAGAAAAATCGCAGTATAGATCCTGACATCTTCCCCGAGCATATGTCGATTTTGAGGGGAGGGAGAGATTATTCACTCATCTTCGGGAAAGGTACATAAGGTCCCTGTACGAACTGGGGTAAGTGGATAGGAAGGGAATGGACGGGTAGGTAAGAATGTAGCTTGGAGCAAACTCAGAAAATTATAGCATGAAACTAGTCGCTCGCAAATAATGCAGATTTAATGTATTGTAAGGGCTTCGAAAATTGAGTACGTCTTGACACTGTACAATGAGTGAATTCGTGAATTCGAAACCCTCCCGCAAGGCTCATATCACTGCATTATTGAAGAAGGACCACCAGTACACATGAAGACTAGGGCCATCCTTAGTAGGGATGGGCAAAGTCGTTCATTTATGTGAATAGTTCTTTATACGATCGTTCTTTTTAGTGAACTAGTTCAAAAGAACGAAATAGTTCATTTATTTTTGCCACGTACACAGGAATGCCATATTGGGCAAAATACCGCCAACTGGGCGAAAAGCAAGCGTCTACTTGCAGGAAGAAAATGTATTTTGGGGGATTCCGTCCATTGGGCGGAATTCTTTGTATCCTAGAAGGGCTGTGGACGGTATGATTTTGCTCACATTTTCCCACAAAAAGTACAAGTATTTATGACTTCTGAGAGAAATGGCCTATGCACAAATGTTTGAGTTTTGAACACCATGCAGCTATTATGAAAATGTCTGAGCCCTTTCTTTTTAGACATACATTTTGCCCCTTTTTCTAGAAATTGAACAAGTATTTAAGTCATAAAGCTAGGCTTAATAGGTAGGCTTTATCCAAAAGAGTATTTATTTTTAAACTTCTTGTGAACGTGCAGCTATTTTGAAATGATCAGCCCCAGTGTCAGAGTCAAGCTTTATTCACCGGTTACCTTTCTTCCCCACGACGTTATTTGGCGGATTTTCCCAGAAGGGATCTGGCAACCCTGGACGTAGGTGTTTTTTCAGCGTTCAAGTTGACCTTTTTGCAGACACCGTAGGTCGAAGCGAAAAAATCAACCGAGACCATGAAAAAACACACACTTCGCTCACGAAATAAGAACATGGTTCTACATCTGTATAAAAATTATAATATACAAATATGTGGAAAAGTTCGTTATTTTATATTGCAATAAGGTGTTTGATATCTCGGGGAATAGCGAGAGGTTAGAGAGGATTACCAAGGGATACTTCGTTAAATTCCAAGGAATGAAGTACTTTTTTCACGGTAACTAGACAGTTGTCTTGGAAACCGTCTTTTTTTAAAAATGGCCTATTTCATGTCCTGTTAACAATGCACAGTATCTGCCTTTATTGTAGACAGAAATATAGAATTAGATTTTTATGATACTAGTGGTAAATGTTTCATTTTATTTTGCGTGAAATGTTGCAACATGAGGCCGATAAGCCGAGTGACGCAATCCTATGAAATAAATAAAATCACTTTTACCACGTATGTCATACACTATTTGTAGACAGCCTTTTTGAGTTTCATTATATTTTGATTCAAACATAAATCAAATCTACGTTGTATTAAGGTCAGCAGTAGCTCATGCGATCAGCCGAAAGTATTTTGTTTTCATTGTTATATTCACGGTTTTATCTGAATATAATGTCACTAATGAAATGCCACTTTTAGTGCTAGTGCTAAAAATTTAACTCTCACACTCAGCACGCTTTGCTTACCCCAAAAGTAACTTCTTTTTGTAGGTTCTCTCGTGCCCGTGTCGCAAGACTTAGGGACAGCTAGGAGGCATCTACAAGAACACCCGTCTCATATTAAATGATTTCTTTTGATAAGTATTTAACATGCTTCATTCTAGCCCAATTTTCTAATTTATTAAACAATCCTAAAAATGTTGCTTACAGAAAAGTGAATTCTACTCTTTGGTAGTTCATGAAAATTCATATTTTTGTCTATCTTGTCACACTCAACTCTGCACTTCACTAAACCCTTTTATAAGTACAATTACATTGGACTACAAATAAAGAATATTCTTATTTGTAAAAGAAATAACTCCATGGGAATCATTAATCAAAGTTGCTGTTATTACTCTATGCTAGGCATTCTGCCATTGATAATCAAGATCAGTGATATTTTTATACAGCAAGTTATCAAAATGCAATTCCAGCAATACACACAAACAGCACGCAAAGGTACATTACATATAATACAAGCAGCCGGTATCCCCAAAGTCACTTGATTTCCGAACACCGCATGCTGAAACCTGCGTAGTGAGCTTATGCGCACCCTATATATATAGAGCGTCCAAGCATTTGATTGCAGTACAGAGCTTATGGAGAACAGCGTTGTCACTTCTCAGCAGCGCTTATACGCAACACTCGCCGTGCTTAATACTTGGATTGACATGAAATTTTGCCAGCTTGTTCAGCACCTTGAATACCACTTGAACGGAAATAATTTCAAAACATGATAGATGGCTTAATATTAGAAATTAAAGATTTTTGATAAAAAAAGATGTATTATTTTTATTAGAATTATTATTTAAAAAACAATCCTTTAAATGAGAGTTAAAACTGAAATAGCAATTGAAACATCAATAGCAAAACAAGTCCAAATCCAGTTGGAACAGATTGTTTATTCATCACTTACTGACGAGGCTTGAATTGTTTTTGCGCGAATGACATAGATATCAAGGTCAATATTGCTAATTTTTAGTCCCAAGTCATTTTATACGTCCAATAATCCACTTTTTTATGTAAAATAAAGGGAAAATGCTCATTCACAAAGGTGAGATGACATGGATGGTATCGAATACTGCAAGGGTTTTGTGCGGACAATGCATAATATTATTTTCGAACACCCTGCTAATTCGTCACCTATTTGCATTTGAAAGCACATTTTACGACAACTACTGGTTGAATGTCTTTGGCATTAATATTATTAACAGTAAAATTTCTAATTCATTTTTATATATGTTTAAATGCATTTCACCGTTTTTAATAAGTGAAATTCAATAATAAATACTCTATTTTCCTTTCACATCGCCTATTGAGAATCGTTGAGAAGTATTTAAGATCACTTAACGACATGAAATGTTCGTTCGGAGCGCACGAAATATTGTTTTTATTACCGTCTAACTCAAGAACCATGATTCATACAGAAATGTGGTTGGTCTCATATCAAAATTTGGACTTCCCTTGTCATTTCATCCGCTGGGTGTTTGTGCTTTTCTGCATTAATAAAAAGGTTTCTCGCATAGTGAAAATTTAAGAACGTCAAAATGTAGAAATAAGCATTTGTCTATCACTTATAATTAATTTCATGGAAATTAAACCATAAAACTAAATTACAAAATAACCATCACATTCATAAGAGTTCTGGGAATAACTGGTAAAAAACTCAATTGTCTAAGATTAACACAACTGAAGCTATCGTTGAATGAACTTGTTAAGTATTTGCGCGTGAAACGAAATGGACGAGTCGAATAACCCCGAGCCTCCTGAATCGGCAACACAGCTTGCGGTAGAAAGAGAGAGTCTTATGTAAAATTGTATTGGACAGAAAGAGAGGGCAATACTCCATAAAGCGCCGTACTGCAATCAAATGTTTGGATGCACGATAGCTGTATCTCTCATATGTGACCGCTGAACTACGGAAGAGAACTAATTGAACTACTGAACTAATGAACGATGACCGGCGAACTAAGAGCAAGGAGGTTATAATACATGGAGGCGACATCGGCTCCCAAAAGTGAAGCCAATCGCTGGTGTGTCCGCCATGTTTTGTAGCCCAAAACATTGGAGTACGTCTCGGCTTGCTAGCTACATTCTTTTTGTTTATTGCTTTGCGTTCCTCTGTACCGCGAGGTATTATTTTTATTCTTGGGAGAAAACATTTAATGGACATTTTTTCTCAGTGAAATAAATTGTTTGGAAGTATATTTCATATAAACAGCGGCAATATTTTGAAGGTTTTGAAAATGCCTAAAAAATGTTCTAAGTCATATTTACGGTTATATTTTCACATTTTTTAGGTCATAAACATCTGGGCCCTACTCATACACGTTGCATGCTCAGTTGACTCTGCAGTCACCACCAATGCTTGACAAAATTTGAAAATTAAATACTGCAGTATTATTGAGAATCAATGTTAATAAAAATCAATAATTACACACTGTAACTATTTTGTTGATTAGCGACTTGATTATGCTTTTTCTTTCTATAAGTCTGTCATCAGTTGTATTGAAAACATTAATTATACCAACTAAAATAAGTTCTAATTAAATGTGAAGATTTTGATCTACTCTGACAAGTATAAATACAAACTAGTTGGCTACAACAGAATTTATGTTCTCGCGTTATTTCTAAATTGGCAATTTTTAAAATATATACAGAAAGTGAGCTGGAAAGGAGACTAGCATTATTTTTGTTTGCTTTTTGTTTTAGTTTTTTGCAGTCTTTTCATAAACATGAAAATGTTAAGAAAAATGTGCAGTAATTTTTATGAAAAAAATTGTTTAAAAATATTGTATATTTCATGCAAAATTTTGCAGACTACTCATATTTTCATAAAATTGTACATGACCTTATTTCAAGATCTGTCTTTAAATATCATATTTCATTAAAAAAACAAACAAAAAAACTATCTTCAATATTGGAATTGTAGGAAGACTTCAGAAACAATTCGGATCTAATGAAATTTTCAAAAAATCAGGGATTTCAACAAAAATGAGACCTGCACTGTTCTGTAAAGCATCCTTTGTACTATCCAAGGAAGTCATTTACTATAAATATGAACAAGATTTACCCACTTTTTTACCTGGCCTGGCAATAAGAGTTTTTGTGTTAAAACTTTACATTCTCGCCCCTACATTGTAAAATTATTTTGCGTTATTTGATAGTAATGTCACAATTGTAACATGAAAATAAGTAAAATTGTACATCTGAAAAAATATTTTGTATTATCTGATTACCTTTTACAAAAAAGGTTCATTACAAAAAAAATTAAATGTGTTCCCACTTTGAATTCCTTGAATCCCCTTGAGTTCCTGTAAGAGAGGTTATATTAATTATACATATTTGTTTTTCTGAATACAATATTGAATTTGCATTTGAAAAATATTTGTTTTGAAAACATGTTCAAATTGATTTGGCCTCAGGAAAACTAAATTTGAGCATATTTTAAAAGTTGTTCTTGTCCATAGATTTCTCCTCAGTTCCATTATTAAAGCCTTAAATACTTCTGTGCAAGGCATTTGGAATGTAAATTTATTATTGGGTTTGTTCAGGCAATTTGTTACCATTTCGATCCAGAATTTTTAAATATTCAGGCTCCATCCAAATTTACAATTTTCATTACTTTATGTCAAATTTGGAACATGATTAGCAGTTTTCACATCAGTTTATGTGACATTAGTTTCAACTCCTTGCCTGTTGAACCTTCTAAAAGCTGTTGTACTCAGACTGTGTTACCCCCCTTTTTTTAAGATGTACATAAATTAAATTCTTATCAGCTTTACACAATTAATGAAACCATTTTCAAAAATATTTCTTCTGACAATGAATTTTGGGGAGGTTTAATAGATTTTCCAGGTCAATTTTGCTTCATTATCTGAGTATTTCTGTCTGTTAATTGCAAATAATTATATATAAAACACCTTTCTTACGGAAATATTAAAATATGAATAAATAAAATACATGGGTGGAATGGTAGACTTCAGGCTTTTTGGGCTAATTGCAAAGCGGGTTAATTGCCTAACCAAGCTTGCAAGGGGCTGGCTTCATTTTCCGCAATGGAAAAGGTCGGCCATGCCGCCTCCATGTATTATAACCTCCTTGACTAAGAGAACTAAGAACGCTGACCCGTAACAGATGAGCTATAGTTCACTAAATGGTCGTTCCGTATCGTATCGTTCCTTTTCAAGAATAGTTCAATTGAACTAGTTCGTTCGCGATCGACACATCCCTAATCTTTAGGCACAAGCAGACGAGTCTCGTGCCTCAGGGCCCCCACAGATAATAAAAAATATATAACAAAACTGAACTAGTGGTGCTAGAACAGCACGTACTTTCCCGAATTATAAAAAACAGCAATGCAATATTAAGATATTGCATTTTTCTGCGCCACTAACATCTTAGCTATTGAGTTTTTCATTCATATCGCACAAATAATTATATCCATCAAATTTCAGTATTGCTGAATGGCTGGTTAATATCAAAGGCAATGTTTTCCAGGAGTTAGGTTTTTTTAGTTGCTCCCAGAAGACACACAGATTACGAACTCGTGGTGGCTAATCGCGCGTTGTCGCCAAGTTGCGTGCCTCTAGCTGTTAACGCAACTCGTAACAATGACATGTACTTAATTCCCAGGAATTCGTGAGCGCTAAGCGGAATTCCATTTTAGCCTCCGCATTGTCGATAAGTTAAAGTGTTTTTTTTTTGAATTTATTTCTACCAGTTCGACATATTTGTCTTTCAGGGGTTTGGACATTACAAACAAATACCTGGCGATTTGATACTCACTGAAACCTGTAGTAGGAATTATTAACAATTAAATTTTTGAAAGTGTGAGGAAGCAAAAATTGAATTAATATTGGCATTCCCAATAACAAATTATATTTAAATCAATTATTTTTATTTTCCTTATACATACGTATATACACAGTATATTTTACTTTCCGTATATGCACATATATACGGAGTATTGTAAGAAGTGGCCGACATTTTTGTTTTAAGTTTTGCAAAACCAGGCATTTTAACTAACATGAGACATACACTATTCTCTTAAGCTACCTTTATGCTAAGGTCCCAATTTAATCAAAATTTGTTGTGAGGAGTCTAAGAAAAAATGGTTTAAAGGAAATGAAAATTGCACATGTTTGACACAGAATATCGCAAAAAATACTCATGTTTTCGAAAATTTGAACATGACGTTATTTAAAGATCTGTTGTTTATGAACATGTTTCATTAAGAAAAAAATGCATCTTCACAATTGTAGCTGTAGGAAGACCCCGAAAAAAATTTTGATTTTTTTTCAATTTTCGTAAAAACCAGAGTTTTCAACCAACATGAGACCTATGCCATTCACTTAAACGACCTTTAGACTACCTGACAAAAAAATTTAGTCAAATCGTCTGGAGCAGTTTTTTTTTGAAAATGTCCCAGAGGCTTCATGTAAAGTACCCCCCAAAATTAAAATATCGGTTTCAAATTCCAAGGGCCACGACATCAGTCAGATCGATCGGGGAATATCAATTTTGGAGTAAATCGGCTGAACAGTTTAGTCGCTAGCGTTGTTCACAGACGGACAGATAGACGGACCAAGACGTTTTGCCGTCAATCGATTTTTCGGTATGAAGAGCTATAAAACGTGGATTTTGACTACACCACGTTAACGGGGGGTTAAGGGTTTTTTTTCTTAATTTGGCAACGGGATTTATCCACTTTTTCGTTACCAGGGCCCTGTAATAAGAGTTTTTCTGTCGAAAATCCGCCGTTTTTTAATCATATTTTATTATGTTACTATCGTTAGAGTTATTAGTAAAATATTACTATAGAAAATACAGAGATTAAAGATACTATTTAATTCCGTTTATCTAGTTTTTTTACAAATCCTTCCTTACCTTAAAAAGAGGAATCAAAATGCTTATTAACTGTGTAATATTCAATTTTTAATAACTTATGATCACCAGAACGTAATTTGTTGAACTAAGAATTAGGAGCCCCGAAATCTCTGAGTGCCTCGGGTACTTTCAAACCCAAAGACGGCCCTGCATGAAGATACGATTCGGATAACTTAAGGCTAAATGTACCGACACTAGTTCAATTTGTCGCCACCACGTGGCAGCACCAAGTTTAGTGAATTTTACTCTACCGATAACGTCTGAACAAATGGTCCGATTTTCGATCTGTAAACGGCATTTGACTCCTGTTTATAATAGAATTTACGCTACGAAGCCCTTTTTCAAAAATAACTAGCAGAAACTCGATTTTTAAAATTTTTCTCGTACTTCCGGGAACAATTTCAAAAATGTGGGCTTATAGCGCGATGGCGACACGCTTCCAGAATCCAACGCCGTGTCAAACATGCAAATCGGATAATTAGGAGCGACGGTAAGTGAAATTTCGAAAAACACCTCACCCCACTCCCCCTTCCCCTTCCACGCCGCCGGGACATTGTTGGCCGGCGGCGCGGTCAAGCCGGCACGGGCGAGCCGGGCGGCGGCCGCCGCGGCGCGGCGACGGGCAAGAAGGCTGAACTTTCGGGGGCAGCAAGCCAGACACCCCGTCACTTCGCATCTCAAGATATTTTTTCCCCACATATGAAACTAGTGATGCTGTAATAGGGGTAAACGGTCTCGTATCATCTTTAATAGTAGTATAAAACTATTACCTTATTCACATATTCCATCTTCCTTCGAATACCATCATAAGAATGTCTGAGGTATCACTCAAAACACCGATCCCGCTTTGGTGCTGATTTCAAAAAGAAAAAATCGAACTAATTGCGTAAATATCACCCATATTCCATCTCCTCACATCGTATTTTAGATATATTGTACTTCTAAGATCTTTCATTACCATTTCACTACCGGAAAAAACAAGCGGAGATAACGCAAGAGCTCTTTTATCCTACGCTTCGATTTATCATTTCAAAACGGCGTTTGTCACCTTGATAGAATTCACCTGGTTAATCCTTTTCCCAGTAAAATAGCCGAATCGAATTTTTAAAATGTTTTTATACTTGCGGACATATTTGAAAAAGTGGTAAAATAGCGCGCTGGCGAGATGCACCCTGAATCTAACGCCATATCATACACTGAAATCGAATAAATAGACTTCTCTAGTCATGTAAAAAAATGATCTTCAGTAACGTCAAAATTCTGTTTCGCGGTACTGCTTGTCGATCTCATGGCTAAAGTCCGGGTCTAATGTAATTACATATGTTTTGTCTACTGTTCTCATTTTGTAATTTAGGCGAACTGTTGCAATCCTAACAAATATTTAAATTTTTCGTTACAAATTTTGTACTGTATTACGTATTTTACATATTTTGCTGATCATTTAATATCTGCTTAACAGTATATTTATTATTTGCTAATTATTAAGGTATTTTCACAAATTACCAAATTTTCTTGAAATTATTTCCGGAAATATATTTAATTAATTGTGGAAAAATAGTTTTTATTTAAATGTGTTTATATTTTTGCAATGAGCATATTTTGTCTAATACTAATTCAGAATTGCTGACATTCCTATGTGCTGCACGTAAAGATTTCGAACAGAGTGCTTCAAAGATTCTCTGTTCGTGTCTGCGTTTTCTACGTGCATCTCTTTATTTTCATTGCTGATAGAAAGAAATAAAAAAACAGTAGGCAGAAAAAGTAGTTACTTTTAGATTCGATATAATTAATATTTTATTAATGGAATTTCAAATTGTGAACATTTATTTAACTTTATCTTTCTTCTCAATCTTCATACGAAGAGAAAGTTATATCGTGCGCAGGAAAACTCTCAAAGCCGAGTCCTGATAATGAAAATATGGATAAATCGTGTTGTTCAATAGTAAATTACTTCCTGTAACTCGTGGTGTAGCCAGAATCCATGTTTTGTGGGTCCTTAATACCGAAAAATTGATTGACGGAAAAACGTCCATCAGTGTCTCTGATGTATGTGAACAACACTAGCGTTTACACTGCGTACAAATTTTTCCAAACTGGAAAAAACAACAACAAAAAACAGCTGTCGATCTACTGTCATTCGTTGCTCTGCAATTTTCAAAAACGTGCATTACTTTTTGGAGATACATTACACGAACCCCCCCCCCGGATATTTTAAAAATTTGCTCAAATATGGCTACAAATTTTTTCTTTATATTTCTCGTAAAAATTGAATAAAATACACATGGCTTAGGTCCGATTTCACTGATAACTGAATTTTCGAAAATTGCAAAAGATTGAATTTTTTCGGCGTTTCCTACAACTACAATATTGACGATAGGAGACTTTTCCTTTCTAAGAAATTTGTTGTACATAATTAGTTCTTTCATTAAGATCATGAATTTTTTTTAAAACAATTTTTGTAGTTATGGCGCAATCTTGTGTGCAATATATGCAACTTTAAAAGATAACAAAGCAAGATTTTTTCAAAATCGGCTCCATTTTTTCCCTTTAAACTATTGGTAGGGATATTGCGAAATGTACTTTAAGAGATGACATAAACGCTATTTTGCTCTATTCTTTTGTTTTTGCGAAAATAACACAAATGAAACTTTTTGAATAGCCTGTCACGTCGTTTATATTTACATTATCGGCGATTTGTTCACATTATTAGATTTATGAGCACACGTACTTTAAATTATATCATTTAATGTTTTTCGAAAACTAAAAATTTTTTTGGAAATGAACTCGAAATTTCGCATTTTCAGAAACGCTCAAACGCCAATTTTTTCTGAAAAGGTTCCAAATTTTTTGTTCAAAGTTTTTGTACGTATAGTGCGAAATGCACTGTCTAAGGAAACAAAAAAGTTTTGTTGTATTATTTTGCTGTTTTTCTTCAAAATTTACACAAATGTATTTTTTAAATATTTCGCATGCCTTGTATGCACATTTGCAGCGATTTGTAAACATTATTGCATTTGTGAATGGAAGAGCTTAAAATATCTTAAAATAAATTAAAAAAAAAACTCTCAAGATTCCTGTGAAAAAGGGCTTCATATTTTACATTGCCACAGACGCTTAAACACCCTTTTCTTAAAAACGGTATCAAGTTTATGAATGAAAATTGTCGTAAAGGACAAGGTTTCAGTCTGCTCTAAAAGCAATATTTTGAATCTACCATTAGGAAACCGAATAATTGAGAAAACCTAAAAAATAAGTTGGGTGCATTAAATGGCAGGTGGCAAGATGGGGCAAGGCCATAAATCTAGCCCATGCCAACAAAATAGTAAATTTTACTACGACAAAGTCCGAATAGCTGGCTGAGACTATAGGAAATTGAAAACTAATACGGGAAAGTCTGTGCCATTCTGTAGCACCACCAGTTACTTTCTCGTGTTAGTTACTCAAAGTTATGTAATGCTGCGGAAAATCTATTTCGAGATATTAACGGAAGTACTCGTTTTGGGGTCCCCTGAGTGATACCGAAAGGGTGTATGTGTGTTTTGATTTTTAACGTCCGTTCGTCCGTCCATCTGTCTGTGTCTGCCTGTCTGGGCGTATGTGAACACCACTAGTGCCTAAACTATGTGTAGAATTTTTGCTCAACTGAATAAACCCCTGTCGATCTGGTCTGAGTCGAAGTTCTGCGATTTTTAAAAACATTCATTAATTTTTGGAGATACTTTTTATTAAGCCCCAGGGACATTTTCAACATTTTCTCAAAAATGTCAACCAGGATAGGTGGCTCAGTGCATCAACTGATGTCACTGCAATGCCTCTGACCGAGAGGTGCTAGGTTCGAGTCCCGACGGTGGCAGGATTTTTCAACACTAGCTTGTCAGTTAGATGTAGAATTCAACCGATGTCTGGAGGAAAATTCTAGCGACCGGCTGCTCTGATTGGAAGTTTTCCGTAGTTTCTCGGATCAACATCAAACGAATGCCGGAGCAATACCCTAACAAACGGACCTCGCGCGATATTTCCTTCCTCTTCCTTGTCCTATCTTCACACACACACACACACACACACACACACACACTAACTTGCACAACACTACCATATATGCTGGGAGACCAGTGGGAGGATTGGAACTTGTCCCGGCTGTGGGCCGTGCACTGCTGGTGGGAGATACCTTGTTAAGAAAGAACCCGGCAAGCCGACAGGTAAATCGGTCGGTGATTTAGAGCTTGTCCCGGCTGGGGTGGTGCCCCGCTGGTGGCAGATACCTGGTTGGGAAGCCCCGCTAGTGGACGGAAGGTCAGCGCCGGATCTCGCCATCGGCATAGCGGGCAACATCTCTTCCACCTCACGATGAAATAAACATGCATTGCACTTACAGGGACTAATGACCAAAGCAGTTGACGCGCCCAAAATCACTAACAATCAATCAAAAATTACTCCAAATACTTTCCTTAAATTAATTGTAAGAATAAAGTAAAATACACTCAAGGTGGCATAGCTCTTATTTTCATTGCTGACTGATTTTGGGAAAATTGCAAAAGTTCGAATTTTTTTTCGGCGTCTTCCTACAACTACAAAATTGAAGATAGAGATTTTCCCTTAAAATTATATTTGTTCTCCATACTTAGTTCTTTCAATAAGGTCATGCACATTTTTTTGAAATTTTTAGTAGTTTTCGCGCAATATTGAGGGCAATTTGTGCAATTTTTAAAAATTACAAGAACAAGATTTTCCCAAAATCGACTTCAACTTTTTTCCTTAAACTTTTGGAAAGGATAGTACCTAATGTACTCTGAGATGACATAAACGCCATATTGCTCTATTCCTTTGTTTTTTCAAAACTTACAAAAATGTAATTCTTTGACTAGCCTTTCATTTAGTAAATATTTTCTTTAACGGCGATTTGTTCATATTAGGGAACTTTTGCCACCTCGAACGTTAAGTACTATCGATCTTTTGCGTATGCGCAGATGCACCAAGTGATGCGAAACTTGCACTGCGAATGAGCAGAAGATCGATAGTACGTAACGTTCGAGGGTGCAAAAACTCCCTACTATTACATTTACGAGTACATGTGCTTTACATTATGTCTTAAAAGTTCCTCGACAACTCAGATGTTTTCTGTGAAAATGAACTGAAACTTCCGAATTTGCACAAATGTTCAAACGCCATTTTCTCAAATTGCTTCTTCAAACTTTTCGTACGAATGCTATTTGCATTCTTTAAGTTAACATAAAATTAATTTGGCTGTATTTTTTTGATTTTTCAAAAAATAAATAAATGTATTTTTAAGTGTCTCTCACGCCATTAATATTCACATTTCCAGAAATTTTATACATTATTACATTTGTGAGTAGAAGTGCTTTAAATGTCACCAAATGAAGTTGTTCGAAAACTCGAAAGATTCTTGTGAAAATTCCGAAGCTTCCATTTTCGCATTTACAGTAACGCTTAAACGCCATTTTCTTAAGAGCGGCTCCAAATTTATCAATGAAAATTCCTATATAGGACGAAGTTTTACTCTTCTTTAATATCCTAAAAGTAATATTTCGTATCTACCATTAAGAAGCTGAAAAATGAGAAAAGTTCAAAAAATGTATTTTGGGCGGCGATAGATGTCAGCAAGATGTCAGAAGATGGGGAAAGATGGTAAAACTGGCCCAGACCAAAGATATTAGATTACTATGAGAAAGTATGTGCAATTTGTCCTAAAGTACGAAAACGTTTTAAAAATTCGATTCGGTTATTTTACTGGAAAAAGGATTAACCAGGTGAATTCTATCAAGGTGACAAACGCCGTTTTGAAATGATAAATCGAATCGTAGGATAAAAGAGCTCTTGCGTTATCTCCGCTTGTTTTTTCCGGTAGTGAAATGGTAATGGAAGATCTTAGAAGTACAATATATCTAAAATACGATGTGAGGAGATGGAATATGGGTGATATTTACGCAATTAGTTCGATTTTTTCTTTTTGAAATCAGCACCAAAGCGGGATCGGTGTTTTGAGTGATACCTCAGACATTCTTATGATGGTATTCGAAGGAAGATGGAATATGTGAATAAGGTAATAGTTTTATACTACTATTAAAGATGATACGAGACCGTTTACCCCTATTACAGCATCACTAGTTTCATATGTGGGGAAAAAATATCTTGAGATGCGAAGTGACGGGGTGTCTGGCTTGCTGCCCCCGAAAGTTCAGCCTTCTTGCCCGTCGCCGCGCCGCGGCGGCCGCCGCCCGGCTCGCCCGTGCCGGCTTGTACCGCGCCGCCGGCCAACAATGTCCCGGCGGCGTGGAAGGGGAAGGGGGAGTGGGGTGAGGTGTTTTTCGAAATTTCACTTACCGTCGCTCCTAATTATCCGATTTGCATGTTTGACACGGCGTTGGATTCTGGAAGCGTGTCGCCATCGCGCTATAAGCCCACATTTTTGAAATTGTTCCCGGAAGTACGAGAAAAATTTTTAAAAATCGAGTTTCTGCTAGTTTTTTTTGGAAAAAAGGACTTCGTAGCGTAAATTCTATTATAAACAGGAGTCAAATGCCGTTTACAGATCGAAAATCGGACCATTTGTTCAGACTTTATCGGTAAAGTAAATTCCTGCTGATGGTGCTGCGATCTATTGAATTTTCCTACAAGTTTTTTTCGGTACATTTAGCCTTAAGGGTTGAGGCCAGTCGCGTGGTTTTATAAATGGGGAAGGCTGAAAATGCATTGCATTACATTACAGTGCATTGCATTGCCTGTATTGTATTTCTATTAATAAAAAGTTTGATACAGACGATTGAGAACGACGCGAAATACCGTGAGATATTCCATCCTGGGACCCGTTTCACAAAGGTTACAAGTTGCAAGTTACTAGTACTAGTAATCACAAGTACTCGTAAGTTCTGTTTCACAACGATTTTGACGGGTCCCAGAAGACAAGACCTCATGCGCCAAGAAAGAAAAACCCAAGTATAGCGCTCCTACCGCATACTGGGAAAACTAGTTGAAGGGCAATGCTACTCGCGGAGCTGCAGCAGTAATGCTATCTGGTGAGCCCCCCGTTCTTCAAACCCTAGACTCCACCGAAGGCTGTCTCGCCGCAGCCTTCGTCCGCTGGTAAGCGTCTGCAGTGAATACATGACGTCACGCCTCCTCGTTTTATACAGGCCTTATGGGAGAATTAAAGTGGGAGCCTAACGCTTCACTCTTCCCTGTCAACAGCTTTAAATGCGTTACGGACGGCCGTTAACGAACCGACAAAGAAAAATTTTGATATGATTGTAACATAATACAACTCAGAATTCCATTATTAATAAATACATTAGTAAACATATTTTTAAATTTCTTTTGGACGGCGATTTCTCCTAGGAGAGGCTCCGCCTTACAGCCTTTAATGACGAGCCGCGCCTGGTTGAGGCAGTTAAGTTCGGAGTATATGGATAATACCGATCAAAGCAGCCGGCTGCTATAATTCTCCTCCAGAGAGCGACTGAATTCGATCTAGCTACATAGCTAGTGTCGAAAATCCTGTCCCCGTCGGCACTCGAACCCTAGAACCTGCCGGTCATAGTCACTACAGTGAAACAATTATTGCCTTGAGCTAAAAACCGGTTTGATCTTTTCAACATAAGAGAGTTTGAAGCGCGGGCCATGATTTGAATTCCTGGAGAGACTGCATGGACCGATAGTTTCCGTGGTTTACCTGATCAGATACAGATATACGATGTATCCTTAATTTCTCATGTACCGGAACATCCCCTCTACAGTGTGCCATGAACCGTGTTTTAGATTCTTTAAGGACATTGGCTGAAGTTGGATAAGATGAGCAAGAGCCCCCCTTCCTCCTGGGTAGTAGGTAGTCAACACTAGGTGACTCAAATATTACTTGTTTTTTTTGGTCTATGTATTTTTTTGGTCTATTATTTACCTTAAGTACATTGTTTTAGTTTTCGTTGTGGATATTCTTAATCCTTATTTCTTTACAATTTGTGAGTTGTTGTTTCCTATAGGAGGACAATCAATTTAAAACTTCTAATTGCAAGAATTAGAAACAATGCTGTAACCGACAAAATTAAATTGTATGGCAATTATTAAATTTATCTATGTTTATGCTCTCCTCCAATGAAATTATTAATGCTGACAAAAGTTTATTTCCAGGTGTCAAACGATGACAATAATGATTTATTGGCAATAACTAATAATTTGAAAAAAGTTATAAAAACTAATTCTGAGGCTGAAATTTCACCTGATTGTTTTCAATGGCTCCAGAACAATTCTGAAGATGAATATTTTGCTTATCCTGGTTCTTTGACAACACCCTCTGAAAGCAAAACTGTGACATGGATTGTGTTTCCTAATCCTATTCCTATTTCTCATTCTCAAGTAAGGAAAAACTGATTTCTGATATTTTATTATATCTCAAGAAAGAAAAAAAGTATCTTTGGAAATGTCATTGATACCCGGTTAATAAAAATAAATGTTTTTAATCCACTGTATTTTAGATAATCTACTTGGAAATTGAATAAGATTGTTCTCAGGCAATTCCTGCTGTCAAATGTATAGTATTATAAGAAGATGCTTTGCTATGTTTTTATTGCGTGCTTATTACTTTCGTTATTTACACCTGTTTATTAATTTTTTATGATATTTTATCAACAAAATTAATGTCTAATGCTACCTCAGTTACTTTACAGGTGGAATGTTTTCGCCAACTTACAAATGAAGAGGATCATTCGATAGGCATGAATTGTCGAAATATTCAGAAATTAAATGATCGGGATATATATTTAGCTCTGTAAAGATTTACAAAGATCGGAGAAATGCAAATTTGCAGGGAAGAAAGAAATGTGCGTTTTATGCAAAAGTATTGGTTATTCTTTACAAGTTTGTGGTCTTTTAGTTGCAGTGTATTTATTTTTGTAGGAAAATTATAGGTACTTTATTTTCAGAAACATGTTGAATTTTTATTAAATAGGAAAGCATAGTGAATATTCATCTTCTATATCAGCATTAACAATATTCTTGATTATAAAAGATGTGTTAATAAAAATCCACTGGAATTGTTTGCCCCAGTCATTATTTTTGCTACAAACATGTCAGACAACATACAACAAATTTTAATACAATTTATTAATAAAATTAATAAAATAATAAATAAAAATACAAAAAATAAAAAGGATTTTATTTTAGAATGTTTGGAGTGTTTTACTTACCGAAGGGACAGCTCCTCCCCAAACTAGACATACATAAGTAAGTATGGGACGAATTGCATTTTTGTGTATTAATAGGGAGAGATGTTTTAATAGCTGTCTTTTTGTTTAATCAAGGATAAAATTTCAAAAGTGTGGCCTGTGCTTTATTACATTTATTTAAAATGTGAGCTTTTCAAGTTTGTCTGGTGTCAAGGAGAACTTCTAAATATTTTATCAGTTTATGTGGATCCAAGGAACGTCTAGATTATTATTAAATATAAGAGGGGGATTGTTGACGAAGAGTGAATATTTTAGCTTCGCATGTGGATGCAGTTTAGATTAAGTCTCCATGAAGAAGCCCAATTCTGAAAAGTGTGTAGTGCATCTTGCAAGTGATGTATGGCAAAAGAAAGCTGTGAGTCTGCTGTATAGATGGGTGTCGTCACCATAAAGCGCCATTGTTTGTTTGTCTTGAGCGGGTGTATCTGAATGAGTTAACACTAGAACGCCCAGAGGCATCATTTCGACTCCTAGTGCTCTTTATATCCTCGTAACGTCTTTGTTTTTGAAGATACAATTTTGTGATTTGGTGACTTTTCATCAATTTCAATTACTTTCAGTATGCTACAAACTTAATTGTGTAGTAAACATATTTCATGAAAAAATTATCGAGTTTACCTAGAACACCCGCGAGGTGTCATTTCGACTCCTTGGATACTGACCCAATCTTGCAGGTTCTGTTTCATATATTTCAACGCTGGAAAATGTTTAATGGGTCTCCTAGTGTTTCAGATACCTTACTAAGCAACATGCGAGCATTCCTTCCGCTTTGCATTGTTTTGAGGCCTTTTTGTTCAATACATGTAAAATCTTGAATCCTGAGTTGTTTCGTCACGGTACAGCAAAAATAGCATTGTTTTAAAAATCAAATTATTGTCACTTGAAAGAAAAAGATTGTTCATCAGAAGGCTCAATAACAAAATATTTTTTATTATAATTTATATAAAGGGAAATGTTCAGAGTTTTGATGAGATTTTTAGTGTAGAGGAGGGCGATTTGGACTCCAGATGGTGATGATGTTGTCAGATATACTTGGTTTTTATTCACTCTTGTTTCATGAATCATGATTTTCGAATTAAGAGAGATTTGAGAAGAAATAAAGGCTAATTTCATGGATTTTATTTGAAATTAATTTTTCTTTAGTATAAAGTGAAATATTTACAAATTGTAGACATATTGTATCAGATGACGGAGTTGATACGCCGGCATAAACTGAATAAAAGGAACAAACAATTGTTACATGTGGGGAATGATCACTAAAATGGTGTATGTCAATTTGGTTTTTATTCACTAAAAATATTGGGGAAATATTGAAAACCGATAGGAATATCTTGAAAAATGTAGCCGTGAACTACGCGTCAGAATACAGGGTAGGTGTTGATTAAACATCTGGATAATATTCTACCAAATGTGCTTGAAAACTGTGGCCTCTACAAGGTATTAAAATTTGTATCATACAACTGGATGTATTCTGAACTGTATGCATATTAAGAGTCAGTAATGGAGGAAGTAAATTAAACAAGAACAAAGAACCATTAGAAAACTAAGTACCACTTAGAGCATGTAATTAAATTTCTTCGAAAACTCTGTCATGAAACGGGCATCAAGTTTCTCTCAGTGTGAAGCAAATACAAATATGTAACAAACACGTTTTTTATAATAAATATTATTTAAATAAATTAATAAATATAAATAAAGTTGACATAATGCCAGAGAGTAAGGGAAGTGCAAAGCAAAGGAAATCAATTTTTCTGACACGTAAAAATGTGTTAAAGATGTGAGAGATCTTTCAAAAAAATCACATTTGTATAATTTTTGAAAAAAACAAAAAATAACTCAAAATAAACTTTACGTCATATTAAAGAGTATAATTAGCACTATATGTTACACAAGTTTCAAGAAAAAAATTGCAGCTAAATATGAGAAAATGGCGTTTGAGTGTTTCTGAAAATGCAGAATTTTGAGCTAGTTTTCACAGAAAACAGTTGTGTTTTCGAGAAACTTTACTTGACATTATTTAAAGCTCATGTACCACTTAATATAATAATGTCAACTAATCAAGGCTAATGTAAATATTACCGATGTGAGAGACAAGTCAAAAAAATTACATTTTTGCAATTTTTGAAAACACAAAAGGAAAATGGAAATATAGTATTTTTGTCATCTCATAAAATACATTAGGCACTATACCTACCAAAAGTTTAAAGAAAAAATTTGGAGCTGTTTTTGAGAAAATCCTGTTTTTGTAATTATTTAAAATTGCACATATTGTATGCAATATTGCGCGAAAACTACTAAAATTTTCAAAAAACTGTATGACTGACTGAAAAACTGTATGTTCAAAAACCTTAATGATAGAACTTACTTTGGAGAACAAATTTTATTTGGAAGAAAAATCTCTATCTTCAATTTTGTACTTGTAGGAAGATGCCGAAAAAAATTCAAACTTTTCCAATTTATGAAAATTCAGAGTTAACCATGAAAATCGGACATATGCCGCCATAATAAGTGTATTTTACTCTATTCTTACAAGAAATTTAAAGAAAAAATTTTAAATTTCGAAATCGATTTTCCGCAGCATTACATAACTTTCCCCATACTAAGTAAATTACTCCGTATACATGTACGAATACAGGAAAGTAAAAAGGCTGTACCAACACAAATATGATATTAAGAAAGACTTGCCCACTTGTGCTTTTGGTCAACTTACTAAATTAATGGGGCTTTTCAATGCTACCAGAATGTTGGACAAGAACGTTAAAAGAGCTAGTGGTGCTAAAGAATTGTACAGTATTTCCCCTATTAGTTTTCTATTTTATTGGGTCTGGGTTTGCTATTTGGAATTGCCACATACTCATGCCAACTGCCATCTATTGCTGCCCAAAGTACTTTTTGACATTTTCTTAATGTTTCGGTTTCCTAATGGTAGAATGGAAATATTAATTTTAAAATATTAAAGAACAGTAAAACCTCATCCTAAGTGGCAATTTTCTTTGAAAAATGTAGAGCCGTTTAAAAAAATGACATTTACACGCTACTGAAAATGCTAAATTTGAAGCTCTTTTTTACAGAAAATGTTTGAGTTTTCGAAAAACTTCATTTGAAGCACTTACACTTACAAATACAATAGTGTTTACAAATTGCTGGAAATGTGCTTATTAAAGATGTGAGAGGTCTTTATAAAAAATTACATTTAAGTAATTTTTGCACAAACAAAAAAATTGAAACTTATGTCATACAAAGGAGTGCAATTAGCACTATCCGTTCCAAAACTTTCAAGAAAAAAATTGGAATAATTTATGAGAAAATGGCGTTTGAGCGTTTCTGAAAAAGCGGAATTTTGAGCTAGTTTTCACGGAAAATGGTTGAGTTTTCGAGAAACTTTACTTGACATTATTTAAAGCAGATGTACTCATCACTATAATAATGTGAAGAAATCGCCGATAATGTAAATATTGACGACGTGAGGGACAAGTCAACTCTCTCTCTCTCTCTCTGTGTATATATATATATATATATATATATATAGTTATATTTGTAATTTAAAAAACAAAATAATGGCGTTTATGTCATCTCATAGAGTGCATTAAGGACTATCCTAACCAAAAGTTTAAAGAAAAAATTTGAAGCCGTTTTTGAGAAAATCTTTTTAAATTATTTAAAATTGCACATATTGCATGCAATATATAAATATTTAGAAATGTATTGTTGAGGGATGTTTTTTTTATATGTTCTTATCCGGTTCCTTCTTCAGTATGTCCCAATTTACTTCAGCCTGTTTTAATTTACTGTAAATAGACTGTTTTAATTTACAATAACAATTGGTAAGGAAGTAAGAAAAGACGGAAAAGTAGAAAAAATTTAAAACAAATAAGTAAATAACTAATCTCATGTCCTGTAATTCTAATTAAGCAAAGCGTATATCAAGTTCAGTTAATATAGATCCTCACCAGAAGCAAGGTTTGCCTCACATAATCATTGTAGAAAATTTTCTTCTCACAGACCAAAATTCTACCATTAGGAGTCGTAGTGTGTGTTGATGTGGTGAATTAGCCGATATGTACCTCATCCCATGAGGTGTCCTATCGTAAAGAATATGTGGCAGATTATTTGTTTGTGTGAGTATCCTGCTGGTGGTTGCAAGGCATGCTAATCATGTATTAATTCCTTCTAAATTATTTTCAAAGGTATAAAGATAGAGTTTATTAGTATCTGACATGTTTTTTGTGGCCTTATATAATTTTCTTGTTACTTTCTCATCTTGAATAGCTGTGATGATAGAATTACATTTTCCAAAACGTTGGCCAACAACTTGTGTGAAAAATGATTTGTTCCTGCTGACCAAGTCCCATAAACTTGACTTCAGTACAATATTTATAGTCATTAATTTACTCTCCATATAATTACTATTAATTGTAGAGTTGAATTAAATATTAGGGAAAATACTGCATTCCTTGCCAAAAATATTAGGAGATTAAAAAGAAAACCCTGATCAATAAGATACAAATCAACATTCACAGTTGACAAACAAGGATTGAAATGTGTGTTAAATACTATAATTCAGAAGTAGTTTTCCAAACCCTGTATAAACAGCACTAGAACTAGTCCAGATACAATTTTGTATAAAACATATGAAACACACATGCCAGTTCTGCAATAATACTTGTAGGCTATAACTGTTTGGAAGGTAGTACATTTTTACGACATCAACCACAAAACTTTGTATGCAAGACACACCGTAGTTCAAAAAATCAGTTAGAAATATATCGTCAAAGACATTTCAATAAATCTCACAAATCTATTTGGAAATATCAGTGACAGTGTTAAATCCTGAGAGGACTTTTTATTGGAGATCTCAACTGAGTAAGTGAATATTTTCAATCAGATTCTAAGTCCATGTGGCACTGCCTCTGAACCTACAGTGGTTCTATAACAGTAACATTTCGAGGGCTCACTGAACCTGCATAATATGTGAATAGCTACTCACCCAAGCCTAGATCGAAACAAGAAAATAAAACACTTCATAGAAATTATTTAATTATAACTCATCATGAATAAAAAGTTGCCTAAACAATTGAAACAGCCATTTCAATATTTAAATAAATTCAGGCTGTTATATAATTATACGTAAAAGCACTCTCAATCCTGGGAGGCATTGCCAAAACCAATTCTCATAAGACACAAATAAAACAAAATTTTTTTAAAAACGTTTTCTCAATATCCCTTGGTTTTTCACAAATCACCAAATTCAAAATGACTTTTAGACTGCTTAAGTCAAACCATTTTTTTAAATTTATTACTTCCTGTTCGACAATTTGTCTTTCAGAGCATTGAAATTTATAGTATGTGGAGAGTTGTTTTGGACACTAACAGTTACCTCTTTAAGAGGATTTATGAAGGCAAATTTCTAAGAATTAGACAAATGTATAAGACTAAGAAATAAGGAAAAGAAGAGAAAATGAATAAAATTACGGAGGATGAAATTTATCTTTAGGAAATTTGGAATTAATTCTACGAGGAAAGGCATACGTTTTACCAAGAATAAAAAATTGTGCATGGTGTAATGAAGGAAGAGTATTAAAAAATTTGAGACCATAATTTTTAATCAAATCATGGATTGTAGAGAGATTTAGTTCATTGTGAACTTGTGTATTGGGAATAAACCAAAAACATTTATAATTATTATCCATGTCACCATAATTATAATCAATCTACTGTTCACAAAATTTTAGAACCATTTTATATTTCTTATCCAAATCATGCCTTAACAAGAAATTAAGTCGTAGACGTATGGAATAAAATATATCCAAGATGTGTTCTGAAAGAAAGAAATCTAAGTTAATCTCAATCCTCTTAAGATCTACTTGTAATATTTTCATCTGGCAAAACTTATCTGTCAAAAATACATACATACAATACAATTATTCATTCTGTCAAAAATACAAGATAAGCCTCAAGTTTTTTGTATTGGGTACTTACATTCATCCATCTCCACATCCAAAAAGCAGTACAAGGGGGAAGACCTTTTAAAAACCCCTGGCCCCCAGAATTGAGTAATTAACATGCTCTCACTTTTGGGCACACAAGTAGAAATGCATGTAATGGAAAGTTACAGAATTATGCCATCAGGCATGAGAGCATAGAGAAACTCTTCCATTTCATTACAGAAATTTTGAGAAAAGCTAATATTTCTTATTCTTATAAGTCATTTGCACTCACAAATTATCTTCCGTGTCTAGTAAGGAATGAAAATTTACAATAAAAATCCATTTGATGTACCTACTGGCTTTCTGATCAGCTCTGTTAATTTCAAAATAAGGCACATCAAGAAAATTGTATTTATGTTACGACTTAAGTCTGAAAAACAGCTAAATTGTATATTAGCCCACAGCATTGGATACAGATACTGTATAAAAGAAAATGAACATCATGAACCAACGCTTTTAGTTTATACCCAGGATATCAGTCCAATGAAAACATATTCAACTGGCCTTTGAAGCATGTGAAACAATAAAGAAACACACAAACACAGTATGTATACACAGTATGTATAAAAATTATAGGTTTTGGATATGGTTTCATTATTTCACACTATCATTTAGCCTACTAATCATCTTCAAGTTTCTGAATGTATTTAGAATAAAAAGGGAATGAAATCACTTTTTATACACAGATGCACAAAAAACAAATAATAAACACACTATTAAACTTTCCCTTCACCAACATCATACAGTAAAAATAACCACGTGTAAAATCAAAATTTAGTTCATACCTATAGACAGCAGCCATATGACCTTTTACAATTTTCCTTCAATGGAGATGTCGCAGTATCCCACAATTCAGTCAGTCTGTCAACCATTCACACTTCCTACAAAACAAACATAAAACCATATAAAATGAATTAAAAACCTGGCATCATAGTTACTACCACTCATATAACTGATACAATGAAGTTCTTGGTCACAAATTTATACCTACTTATATCAGAAAAATAACATGAACAATATACAAGTGAGCAGAATCAGAGAGTGACATTGCACACAACAGCGTTGATTAAAAAAAAGTCAAAACATTCAAAAATATATAGTGCTACTTCAAAACATTTCAAAAAATGTATATGTAAACAGAAATCTTAGATAAAAAGTACCAAAATTTTAAAAAAGTACTCACTTGATAAGGCCCACAAAGATCATTTAGGGCTACCAAGCTTCCCAAATTCAAATAGATGCAAAAGAATCTTTCATTAGGCATTTCAGATCCAGAACTAACAGTATATCAAAATTAGAGGTTGAGAAATGTTTCACATAAACCATATAAAAAAGAAACAATAAAAACTAAACCATAAATTGCTGAAAAGAACTAAACATTAAAAATTGCAATACAAATTTGCAACATTCGTAAATGATAAGTTGGCATTAACATTTAGAAATTAGAGCTAAATTTTTCAAAAAGAATTGTAGTAACACACTAAAAGAATGTATCTCCCACAAAACTTCAATGTGCAAACACAGGTTCAGTCAATTCCACCCAAACCACAGGTCAGTCATTTCTCATTCTCTATCACCAATATAAAAATCAAATATTACTAACCACAATAATCACAAAGTAACAACGGCAAACTAAAAAACCAAAACAAATTGCCCAAAAAAATTCACCATATCAACCTTCCGCACACAAAAGCCACAATACAATCAAAGAGTATTGAACATTAAAAATTATGTTGTACACACTGCTTTCCCACAACCCCACTTTCCAAAGCACAAGCAAACTTAAAGATACCGCCTTGGACTTACACTTCTATCTTTTAGTCGGAGGGGGCCCCTCCATGAGAAACGGTTGCAAGGGTAGAGTGTGGCCCGGCGGGAGGCATACATTGCGAGGATTCCGGCCGGTGGATTCGGTCTCATTTTCGTAAAATTCTCTTTCAGGGCTCTTATTTCTTTGAAACGTGGTAAAAGTTGGCATTTTCTAAGTCAATATTAATTTTAGAAATTGGATTTAGCTTTCTGAGTAGAAATAGTTTGCGTATTTTCGCAGAAAAGTCCATTTTCTGCCCATTTCTTCGAGCGACTGGAAAAAGCGAAAAATCAATGGCACCCCCCCTTATGAATTTCACGATTTTCGACGAAAATTCGAATCTCCTGAAAATCTGCGACGAAACACGGAATTTCATGGAGAATTCACTGGTGAAGTCCGTTTTTCAAAAAGATCGTTAGTTTTCCAGAAATTCGCGAAAAACCAGACCGGATTCTGGCCGGTGGATTCGGTCTCATTTTCGTAAAATTCTCTTTCAGGGCTCTTATTTCTTTGAAACGTGGTAAAAGTTGGCATTTTCTAGAGTCAATATTAATTTTAGAAATTGGATTTAGCTTTCTGAGTAGAAATAGTTTGCGTATTTTCGCAGAAAAGTCCATTTTCTGCCCATTTCTTCGAGCGACTGGAAAAAGCGAAAAATCAATGGCACCCCCCCTTATGAATTTCACGATTTTCGACGAAAATTCGAATCTCCTGAAAATCTGCGACGAAACACGGAATTTCATGGAGAATTCACTGGTGAAGTCCGTTTTTCAAAAAGATCGTTAGTTTTCCAGAAATTCGCGAAAAACCAGACCGGATTCTGGCCGGTGGATTCGGTCTCATTTTCGTAAAATTCTCTTTCAGGGCTCTTATTTCTTTGAAACGTGGTAAAAGTTGGCATTTTCTAAGTCAATATTAATTTTAGAAATTGGATTTAGCTTTCTGAGTAGAAATAGTTTGCGTATTTTCGCAGAAAAGTCCATTTTCTGCCCATTTCTTCGAGCGACTGGAAAAAGCGAAAAATCAATGGCACCCCCCCCTTATGAATTTCACGATTTTCGACGAAAATTCGAATCTCCTGAAAATCTGCGACGAAACACGGAATTTCATGGAGAATTCACTGGTGAAGTCCGTTTTTCAAAAAGATCGTTAGTTTTCCAGAAATTCGCGAAAAACCGAGACCGGATTCTGGCCGGTGGATTCGGTCTCATTTTCGTAAAATTCTCTTTCAGGGCTCTTATTTCTTTGAAACGTGGTAAAAGTTGGCATTTTCTGAGTCAATATTAATTTTAGAAATTGGATTTAGCTTTCTGAGTAGAAATAGTTTGCGTATTTTCGCAGAAAAGTCCATTTTCTGCCCATTTCTTCGAGCGACTGGAAAAAGCGAAAAATCAATGGCACCCCCCCTTATGAATTTCACGATTTTCGACGAAAATTCGAATCTCCTGAAAATCTGCGACGAAACACGGAATTTCATGGAGAATTCACTGGTGAAGTCCGTTTTTCAAAAAGATCGTTAGTTTTCCAGAAATTCGCGAAAAACCGAGACCGGATTCTGGCCGGTGGATTCGGTCTCATTTTCGTAAAATTCTCTTTCAGGGCTCTTATTTCTTTGAAACGTGGTAAAAGTTGGCATTTTCTAAGTCAATATTAATTTTAGAAATTGGATTTAGCTTTCTGAGTAGAAATAGTTTGCGTATTTTCGCAGAAAAGTCCATTTTCTGCCCATTTCTTCGAGCGACTGGAAAAAGCGAAAAATCAATGGCACCCCCCCTTATGAATTTCACGATTTTCGACGAAAATTCGAATCTCCTGAAAATCTGCGACGAAACACGGAATTTCATGGAGAATTCACTGGTGAAGTCCGTTTTTCAAAAAGATCGTTAGTTTTCCAGAAATTCGCGAAAAACCAGACCGGATTCTGGCCGGTGGATTCGGTCTCATTTTCGTAAAATTCTCTTTCAGGGCTCTTATTTCTTTGAAACGTGGTAAAAGTTGGCATTTTCTGAAGTCAATATTAATTTTAGAAATTGGATTTAGCTTTCTGAGTAGAAATAGTTTGCGTATTTTCGCAGAAAAGTCCATTTTCTGCCCATTTCTTCGAGCGACTGGAAAAAAGCGAAAAATCAATGGCACCCCCCCTTATGAATTTCACGATTTTCGACGAAAATTCGAATCTCCTGAAAATCTGCGACGAAACACGGAATTTCATGGAGAATTCACTGGTGAAGTCCGTTTTTCAAAAAGATCGTTAGTTTTCCAGAAATTCGCGAAAAACCGAGACCGGATTCTGGCCGGTGGATTCGGTCTCATTTTCGTAAAATTCTCTTTCAGGGCTCTTATTTCTTTGAAACGTGGTAAAAGTTGGCATTTTCTAAGTCAATATTAATTTTAGAAATTGGATTTAGCTTTCTGAGTAGAAATAGTTTGCGTATTTTCGCAGAAAAGTCCATTTTCTGCCCATTTCTTCGAGCGACTGGAAAAAGCGAAAAATCAATGGCACCCCCCCTTATGAATTTCACGATTTTCGACGAAAATTCGAATCTCCTGAAAATCTGCGACGAAACACGGAATTTCATGGAGAATTCACTGGTGAAGTCCGTTTTTCAAAAAGATCGTTAGTTTTCCAGAAATTCGCGAAAAACCGAGACCGGATTCTGGCCGGTGGATTCGGTCTCATTTTCGTAAAATTCTCTTTCAGGGCTCTTATTTCTTTGAAACGTGGTAAAAGTTGGCATTTTCTAAGTCAATATTAATTTTAGAAATTGGATTTAGCTTTCTGAGTAGAAATAGTTTGCGTATTTTCGCAGAAAAGTCCATTTTCTGCCCATTTCTTCGAGCGACTGGAAAAAGCGAAAAATCAATGGCACCCCCCCTTATGAATTTCACGATTTTCGACGAAAATTCGAATCTCCTGAAAATCTGCGACGAAACACGGAATTTCATGGAGAATTCACTGGTGAAGTCCGTTTTTCAAAAAGATCGTTAGTTTTCCAGAAATTCGCGAAAAACGAGACCGGATTCTGGCCGGTGGATTCGGTCTCATTTTCGTAAAATTCTCTTTCAGGGCTCTTATTTCTTTGAAACGTGGTAAAAGTTGGCATTTTCTAAGTCAATATTAATTTTAGAAATTGGATTTAGCTTTCTGAGTAGAAATAGTTTGCGTATTTTCGCAGAAAAGTCCATTTTCTGCCCATTTCTTCGAGCGACTGGAAAAAGCGAAAAATCAATGGCACCCCCCCTTATGAATTTCACGATTTTCGACGAAAATTCGAATCTCCTGAAAATCTGCGACGAAACACGGAATTTCATGGAGAATTCACTGGTGAAGTCCGTTTTTCAAAAAGATCGTTAGTTTTCCAGAAATTCGCGAAAAACCAGACCGGATTCTGGCCGGTGGATTCGGTCTCATTTTCGTAAAATTCTCTTTCAGGGCTCTTATTTCTTTGAAACGTGGTAAAAGTTGGCATTTTCTAAGTCAATATTAATTTTAGAAATTGGATTTAGCTTTCTGAGTAGAAATAGTTTGCGTATTTTCGCAGAAAAGTCCATTTTCTGCCCATTTCTTCGAGCGACTGGAAAAAGCGAAAAATCAATGGCACCCCCCCTTATGAATTTCACGATTTTCGACGAAAATTCGAATCTCCTGAAAATCTGCGACGAAACACGGAATTTCATGGAGAATTCACTGGTGAAGTCCGTTTTTCAAAAAGATCGTTAGTTTTCCAGAAATTCGCGAAAAACCAGACCGGATTCTGGCCGGTGGATTCGGTCTCATTTTCGTAAAATTCTCTTTCAGGGCTCTTATTTCTTTGAAACGTGGTAAAAGTTGGCATTTTCTAAGTCAATATTAATTTTAGAAATTGGATTTAGCTTTCTGAGTAGAAATAGTTTGCGTATTTTCGCAGAAAAGTCCATTTTCTGCCCATTTCTTCGAGCGACTGGAAAAAGCGAAAAATCAATGGCACCCCCCCTTATGAATTTCACGATTTTCGACGAAAATTCGAATCTCCTGAAAATCTGCGACGAAACACGGAATTTCATGGAGAATTCACTGGTGAAGTCCGTTTTTCAAAAAGATCGTTAGTTTTCCAGAAATTCGCGAAAAACCAGACCGGATTCTGGCCGGTGGATTCGGTCTCATTTTCGTAAAATTCTCTTTCAGGGCTCTTATTTCTTTGAAACGTGGTAAAAGTTGGCATTTTCTAAGTCAATATTAATTTTAGAAATTGGATTTAGCTTTCTGAGTAGAAATAGTTTGCGTATTTTCGCAGAAAAGTCCATTTTCTGCCCATTTCTTCGAGCGACTGGAAAAAGCGAAAAATCAATGGCACCCCCCCTTATGAATTTCACGATTTTCGACGAAAATTCGAATCTCCTGAAAATCTGCGACGAAACACGGAATTTCATGGAGAATTCACTGGTGAAGTCCGTTTTTCAAAAAGATCGTTAGTTTTCCAGAAATTCGCGAAAAACCGAGACCGGATTCTGGCCGGTGGATTCGGTCTCATTTTCGTAAAATTCTCTTTCAGGGCTCTTATTTCTTTGAAACGTGGTAAAAGTTGGCATTTTCTAAGTCAATATTAATTTTAGAAATTGGATTTAGCTTTCTGAGTAGAAATAGTTTGCGTATTTTCGCAGAAAAGTCCATTTTCTGCCCATTTCTTCGAGCGACTGGAAAAAGCGAAAAATCAATGGCACCCCCCCTTATGAATTTCACGATTTTCGACGAAAATTCGAATCTCCTGAAAATCTGCGACGAAACACGGAATTTCATGGAGAATTCACTGGTGAAGTCCGTTTTTCAAAAAGATCGTTAGTTTTCCAGAAATTCGCGAAAAACCGAGACCGGATTCTGGCCGGTGGATTCGGTCTCATTTTCGTAAAATTCTCTTTCAGGGCTCTTATTTCTTTGAAACGTGGTAAAAGTTGGCATTTTCTAAGTCAATATTAATTTTAGAAATTGGATTTAGCTTTCTGAGTAGAAATAGTTTGCGTATTTTCGCAGAAAAGTCCATTTTCTGCCCATTTCTTCGAGCGACTGGAAAAAGCGAAAAATCAATGGCACCCCCCCTTATGAATTTCACGATTTTCGACGAAAATTCGAATCTCCTGAAAATCTGCGACGAAACACGGAATTTCATGGAGAATTCACTGGTGAAGTCCGTTTTTCAAAAAGATCGTTAGTTTTCCAGAAATTCGCGAAAAACCAGACCGGATTCTGGCCGGTGGATTCGGTCTCATTTTCGTAAAATTCTCTTTCAGGGCTCTTATTTCTTTGAAACGTGGTAAAAGTTGGCATTTTCTAAGTCAATATTAATTTTAGAAATTGGATTTAGCTTTCTGAGTAGAAATAGTTTGCGTATTTTCGCAGAAAAGTCCATTTTCTGCCCATTTCTTCGAGCGACTGGAAAAAGCGAAAAATCAATGGCACCCCCCCCTTATGAATTTCACGATTTTCGACGAAAATTCGAATCTCCTGAAAATCTGCGACGAAACACGGAATTTCATGGAGAATTCACTGGTGAAGTCCGTTTTTCAAAAAGATCGTTAGTTTTCCAGAAATTCGCGAAAAACCAGACCGGATTCTGGCCGGTGGATTCGGTCTCATTTTCGTAAAATTCTCTTTCAGGGCTCTTATTTCTTTGAAACGTGGTAAAAGTTGGCATTTTCTGAAGTCAATATTAATTTTAGAAATTGGATTTAGCTTTCTGAGTAGAAATAGTTTGCGTATTTTCGCAGAAAAGTCCATTTTCTGCCCATTTCTTCGAGCGACTGGAAAAAGCGAAAAATCAATGGCACCCCCCCTTATGAATTTCACGATTTTCGACGAAAATTCGAATCTCCTGAAAATCTGCGACGAAACACGGAATTTCATGGAGAATTCACTGGTGAAGTCCGTTTTTCAAAAAGATCGTTAGTTTTCCAGAAATTCGCGAAAAACCAGACCGGATTCTGGCCGGTGGATTCGGTCTCATTTTCGTAAAATTCTCTTTCAGGGCTCTTATTTCTTTGAAACGTGGTAAAAGTTGGCATTTTCTGAAGTCAATATTAATTTTAGAAATTGGATTTAGCTTTCTGAGTAGAAATAGTTTGCGTATTTTCGCAGAAAAGTCCATTTTCTGCCCATTTCTTCGAGCGACTGGAAAAAGCGAAAAATCAATGGCACCCCCCCTTATGAATTTCACGATTTTCGACGAAAATTCGAATCTCCTGAAAATCTGCGACGAAACACGGAATTTCATGGAGAATTCACTGGTGAAGTCCGTTTTTCAAAAAGATCGTTAGTTTTCCAGAAATTCGCGAAAAACGAGACCGGATTCTGGCCGGTGGATTCGGTCTCATTTTCGTAAAATTCTCTTTCAGGGCTCTTATTTCTTTGAAACGTGGTAAAAGTTGGCATTTTCTGAGTCAATATTAATTTTAGAAATTGGATTTAGCTTTCTGAGTAGAAATAGTTTGCGTATTTTCGCAGAAAAGTCCATTTTCTGCCCATTTCTTCGAGCGACTGGAAAAAGCGAAAAATCAATGGCACCCCCCCTTATGAATTTCACGATTTTCGACGAAAATTCGAATCTCCTGAAAATCTGCGACGAAACACGGAATTTCATGGAGAATTCACTGGTGAAGTCCGTTTTTCAAAAAGATCGTTAGTTTTCCAGAAATTCGCGAAAAAACCAGACCGGATTCTGGCCGGTGGATTCGGTCTCATTTTCGTAAAATTCTCTTTCAGGGCTCTTATTTCTTTGAAACGTGGTAAAAGTTGGCATTTTCTAAGTCAATATTAATTTTAGAAATTGGATTTAGCTTTCTGAGTAGAAATAGTTTGCGTATTTTCGCAGAAAAGTCCATTTTCTGCCCATTTCTTCGAGCGACTGGAAAAAGCGAAAAATCAATGGCACCCCCCCTTATGAATTTCACGATTTTCGACGAAAATTCGAATCTCCTGAAAATCTGCGACGAAACACGGAATTTCATGGAGAATTCACTGGTGAAGTCCGTTTTTTCAAAAAGATCGTTAGTTTTCCAGAAATTCGCGAAAAACCAGACCGGATTCTGGCCGGTGGATTCGGTCTCATTTTCGTAAAATTCTCTTTCAGGGCTCTTATTTCTTTGAAACGTGGTAAAAGTTGGCATTTTCTAAGTCAATATTAATTTTAGAAATTGGATTTAGCTTTCTGAGTAGAAATAGTTTGCGTATTTTCGCAGAAAAGTCCATTTTCTGCCCATTTCTTCGAGCGACTGGAAAAAGCGAAAAATCAATGGCACCCCCCCTTATGAATTTCACGATTTTCGACGAAAATTCGAATCTCCTGAAAATCTGCGACGAAACACGGAATTTCATGGAGAATTCACTGGTGAAGTCCGTTTTTCAAAAAGATCGTTAGTTTTCCAGAAATTCGCGAAAAACCAGACCGGATTCTGGCCGGTGGATTCGGTCTCATTTTCGTAAAATTCTCTTTCAGGGCTCTTATTTCTTTGAAACGTGGTAAAAGTTGGCATTTTCTAAGTCAATATTAATTTTAGAAATTGGATTTAGCTTTCTGAGTAGAAATAGTTTGCGTATTTTCGCAGAAAAGTCCATTTTCTGCCCATTTCTTCGAGCGACTGGAAAAAGCGAAAAATCAATGGCACCCCCCCTTATGAATTTCACGATTTTCGACGAAAATTCGAATCTCCTGAAAATCTGCGACGAAACACGGAATTTCATGGAGAATTCACTGGTGAAGTCCGTTTTTCAAAAAGATCGTTAGTTTTCCAGAAATTCGCGAAAAACCAGACCGGATTCTGGCCGGTGGATTCGGTCTCATTTTCGTAAAATTCTCTTTCAGGGCTCTTATTTCTTTGAAACGTGGTAAAAGTTGGCATTTTCTAAGTCAATATTAATTTTAGAAATTGGATTTAGCTTTCTGAGTAGAAATAGTTTGCGTATTTTCGCAGAAAAGTCCATTTTCTGCCCATTTCTTCGAGCGACTGGAAAAAGCGAAAAATCAATGGCACCCCCCCTTATGAATTTCACGATTTTCGACGAAAATTCGAATCTCCTGAAAATCTGCGACGAAACACGGAATTTCATGGAGAATTCACTGGTGAAGTCCGTTTTTCAAAAAGATCGTTAGTTTTCCAGAAATTCGCGAAAAACCAGACCGGATTCTGGCCGGTGGATTCGGTCTCATTTTCGTAAAATTCTCTTTCAGGGCTCTTATTTCTTTGAAACGTGGTAAAAGTTGGCATTTTCTAAGTCAATATTAATTTTAGAAATTGGATTTAGCTTTCTGAGTAGAAATAGTTTGCGTATTTTCGCAGAAAAGTCCATTTTCTGCCCATTTCTTCGAGCGACTGGAAAAAGCGAAAAATCAATGGCACCCCCCCTTATGAATTTCACGATTTTCGACGAAAATTCGAATCTCCTGAAAATCTGCGACGAAACACGGAATTTCATGGAGAATTCACTGGTGAAGTCCGTTTTTCAAAAAGATCGTTAGTTTTCCAGAAATTCGCGAAAAACCAGACCGGATTCTGGCCGGTGGATTCGGTCTCATTTTCGTAAAATTCTCTTTCAGGGCTCTTATTTCTTTGAAACGTGGTAAAAGTTGGCATTTTCTAAGTCAATATTAATTTTAGAAATTGGATTTAGCTTTCTGAGTAGAAATAGTTTGCGTATTTTCGCAGAAAAGTCCATTTTCTGCCCATTTCTTCGAGCGACTGGAAAAAGCGAAAAATCAATGGCACCCCCCCTTATGAATTTCACGATTTTCGACGAAAATTCGAATCTCCTGAAAATCTGCGACGAAACACGGAATTTCATGGAGAATTCACTGGTGAAGTCCGTTTTTCAAAAAGATCGTTAGTTTTCCAGAAATTCGCGAAAAACCAGACCGGATTCTGGCCGGTGGATTCGGTCTCATTTTCGTAAAATTCTCTTTCAGGGCTCTTATTTCTTTGAAACGTGGTAAAAGTTGGCATTTTCTAAGTCAATATTAATTTTAGAAATTGGATTTAGCTTTCTGAGTAGAAATAGTTTGCGTATTTTCGCAGAAAAGTCCATTTTCTGCCCATTTCTTCGAGCGACTGGAAAAAGCGAAAAATCAATGGCACCCCCCCTTATGAATTTCACGATTTTCGACGAAAATTCGAATCTCCTGAAAATCTGCGACGAAACACGGAATTTCATGGAGAATTCACTGGTGAAGTCCGTTTTTCAAAAAGATCGTTAGTTTTCCAGAAATTCGCGAAAAACCGAGACCGGATTCTGGCCGGTGGATTCGGTCTCATTTTCGTAAAATTCTCTTTCAGGGCTCTTATTTCTTTGAAACGTGGTAAAAGTTGGCATTTTCTAAGTCAATATTAATTTTAGAAATTGGATTTAGCTTTCTGAGTAGAAATAGTTTGCGTATTTTCGCAGAAAAGTCCATTTTCTGCCCATTTCTTCGAGCGACTGGAAAAAGCGAAAAATCAATGGCACCCCCCCCTTATGAATTTCACGATTTTCGACGAAAATTCGAATCTCCTGAAAATCTGCGACGAAACACGGAATTTCATGGAGAATTCACTGGTGAAGTCCGTTTTTCAAAAAGATCGTTAGTTTTCCAGAAATTCGCGAAAAACCAGACCGGATTCTGGCCGGTGGATTCGGTCTCATTTTCGTAAAATTCTCTTTCAGGGCTCTTATTTCTTTGAAACGTGGTAAAAGTTGGCATTTTCTAAGTCAATATTAATTTTAGAAATTGGATTTAGCTTTCTGAGTAGAAATAGTTTGCGTATTTTCGCAGAAAAGTCCATTTTCTGCCCATTTCTTCGAGCGACTGGAAAAAAGCGAAAAATCAATGGCACCCCCCCTTATGAATTTCACGATTTTCGACGAAAATTCGAATCTCCTGAAAATCTGCGACGAAACACGGAATTTCATGGAGAATTCACTGGTGAAGTCCGTTTTTCAAAAAGATCGTTAGTTTTCCAGAAATTCGCGAAAAACCAGACCGGATTCTGGCCGGTGGATTCGGTCTCATTTTCGTAAAATTCTCTTTCAGGGCTCTTATTTCTTTGAAACGTGGTAAAAGTTGGCATTTTCTAAGTCAATATTAATTTTAGAAATTGGATTTAGCTTTCTGAGTAGAAATAGTTTGCGTATTTTCGCAGAAAAGTCCATTTTCTGCCCATTTCTTCGAGCGACTGGAAAAAGCGAAAAATCAATGGCACCCCCCCTTATGAATTTCACGATTTTCGACGAAAATTCGAATCTCCTGAAAATCTGCGACGAAACACGGAATTTCATGGAGAATTCACTGGTGAAGTCCGTTTTTCAAAAAGATCGTTAGTTTTCCAGAAATTCGCGAAAAACAGACCGGATTCTGGCCGGTGGATTCGGTCTCATTTTCGTAAAATTCTCTTTCAGGGCTCTTATTTCTTTGAAACGTGGTAAAAGTTGGCATTTTCTAAGTCAATATTAATTTTAGAAATTGGATTTAGCTTTCTGAGTAGAAATAGTTTGCGTATTTTCGCAGAAAAGTCCATTTTCTGCCCATTTCTTCGAGCGACTGGAAAAAGCGAAAAATCAATGGCACCCCCCCTTATGAATTTCACGATTTTCGACGAAAATTCGAATCTCCTGAAAATCTGCGACGAAACACGGAATTTCATGGAGAATTCACTGGTGAAGTCCGTTTTTCAAAAAGATCGTTAGTTTTCCAGAAATTCGCGAAAAACCAGACCGGATTCTGGCCGGTGGATTCGGTCTCATTTTCGTAAAATTCTCTTTCAGGGCTCTTATTTCTTTGAAACGTGGTAAAAGTTGGCATTTTCTAAGTCAATATTAATTTTAGAAATTGGATTTAGCTTTCTGAGTAGAAATAGTTTGCGTATTTTCGCAGAAAAGTCCATTTTCTGCCCATTTCTTCGAGCGACTGGAAAAAGCGAAAAATCAATGGCACCCCCCCTTATGAATTTCACGATTTTCGACGAAAATTCGAATCTCCTGAAAATCTGCGACGAAACACGGAATTTCATGGAGAATTCACTGGTGAAGTCCGTTTTTCAAAAAGATCGTTAGTTTTCCAGAAATTCGCGAAAAACCAGACCGGATTCTGGCCGGTGGATTCGGTCTCATTTTCGTAAAATTCTCTTTCAGGGCTCTTATTTCTTTGAAACGTGGTAAAAGTTGGCATTTTCTAAGTCAATATTAATTTTAGAAATTGGATTTAGCTTTCTGAGTAGAAATAGTTTGCGTATTTTCGCAGAAAAGTCCATTTTCTGCCCATTTCTTCGAGCGACTGGAAAAAGCGAAAAATCAATGGCACCCCCCCTTATGAATTTCACGATTTTCGACGAAAATTCGAATCTCCTGAAAATCTGCGACGAAACACGGAATTTCATGGAGAATTCACTGGTGAAGTCCGTTTTTCAAAAAGATCGTTAGTTTTCCAGAAATTCGCGAAAAACCAGACCGGATTCTGGCCGGTGGATTCGGTCTCATTTTCGTAAAATTCTCTTTCAGGGCTCTTATTTCTTTGAAACGTGGTAAAAGTTGGCATTTTCTAAGTCAATATTAATTTTAGAAATTGGATTTAGCTTTCTGAGTAGAAATAGTTTGCGTATTTTCGCAGAAAAGTCCATTTTCTGCCCATTTCTTCGAGCGACTGGAAAAAGCGAAAAATCAATGGCACCCCCCCTTATGAATTTCACGATTTTCGACGAAAATTCGAATCTCCTGAAAATCTGCGACGAAACACGGAATTTCATGGAGAATTCACTGGTGAAGTCCGTTTTTCAAAAAGATCGTTAGTTTTCCAGAAATTCGCGAAAAACCAGACCGGATTCTGGCCGGTGGATTCGGTCTCATTTTCGTAAAATTCTCTTTCAGGGCTCTTATTTCTTTGAAACGTGGTAAAAGTTGGCATTTTCTAAGTCAATATTAATTTTAGAAATTGGATTTAGCTTTCTGAGTAGAAATAGTTTGCGTATTTTCGCAGAAAAGTCCATTTTCTGCCCATTTCTTCGAGCGACTGGAAAAAGCGAAAAATCAATGGCACCCCCCCTTATGAATTTCACGATTTTCGACGAAAATTCGAATCTCCTGAAAATCTGCGACGAAACACGGAATTTCATGGAGAATTCACTGGTGAAGTCCGTTTTTCAAAAAGATCGTTAGTTTTCCAGAAATTCGCGAAAAACCGAGACCGGATTCTGGCCGGTGGATTCGGTCTCATTTTCGTAAAATTCTCTTTCAGGGCTCTTATTTCTTTGAAACGTGGTAAAAGTTGGCATTTTCTAAGTCAATATTAATTTTAGAAATTGGATTTAGCTTTCTGAGTAGAAATAGTTTGCGTATTTTCGCAGAAAAGTCCATTTTCTGCCCATTTCTTCGAGCGACTGGAAAAAGCGAAAAATCAATGGCACCCCCCCTTATGAATTTCACGATTTTCGACGAAAATTCGAATCTCCTGAAAATCTGCGACGAAACACGGAATTTCATGGAGAATTCACTGGTGAAGTCCGTTTTTCAAAAAGATCGTTAGTTTTCCAGAAATTCGCGAAAAACCAGACCGGATTCTGGCCGGTGGATTCGGTCTCATTTTCGTAAAATTCTCTTTCAGGGCTCTTATTTCTTTGAAACGTGGTAAAAGTTGGCATTTTCTAAGTCAATATTAATTTTAGAAATTGGATTTAGCTTTCTGAGTAGAAATAGTTTGCGTATTTTCGCAGAAAAGTCCATTTTCTGCCCATTTCTTCGAGCGACTGGAAAAAGCGAAAAATCAATGGCACCCCCCCTTATGAATTTCACGATTTTCGACGAAAATTCGAATCTCCTGAAAATCTGCGACGAAACACGGAATTTCATGGAGAATTCACTGGTGAAGTCCGTTTTTCAAAAAGATCGTTAGTTTTCCAGAAATTCGCGAAAAACGAGACCGGATTCTGGCCGGTGGATTCGGTCTCATTTTCGTAAAATTCTCTTTCAGGGCTCTTATTTCTTTGAAACGTGGTAAAAGTTGGCATTTTCTAAGTCAATATTAATTTTAGAAATTGGATTTAGCTTTCTGAGTAGAAATAGTTTGCGTATTTTCGCAGAAAAGTCCATTTTCTGCCCATTTCTTCGAGCGACTGGAAAAAGCGAAAAATCAATGGCACCCCCCCTTATGAATTTCACGATTTTCGACGAAAATTCGAATCTCCTGAAAATCTGCGACGAAACACGGAATTTCATGGAGAATTCACTGGTGAAGTCCGTTTTTCAAAAAGATCGTTAGTTTTCCAGAAATTCGCGAAAAACCAGACCGGATTCTGGCCGGTGGATTCGGTCTCATTTTCGTAAAATTCTCTTTCAGGGCTCTTATTTCTTTGAAACGTGGTAAAAGTTGGCATTTTCTAAGTCAATATTAATTTTAGAAATTGGATTTAGCTTTCTGAGTAGAAATAGTTTGCGTATTTTCGCAGAAAAGTCCATTTTCTGCCCATTTCTTCGAGCGACTGGAAAAAGCGAAAAATCAATGGCACCCCCCCTTATGAATTTCACGATTTTCGACGAAAATTCGAATCTCCTGAAAATCTGCGACGAAACACGGAATTTCATGGAGAATTCACTGGTGAAGTCCGTTTTTCAAAAAGATCGTTAGTTTTCCAGAAATTCGCGAAAAAACGAGACCGGATTCTGGCCGGTGGATTCGGTCTCATTTTCGTAAAATTCTCTTTCAGGGCTCTTATTTCTTTGAAACGTGGTAAAAGTTGGCATTTTCTAAGTCAATATTAATTTTAGAAATTGGATTTAGCTTTCTGAGTAGAAATAGTTTGCGTATTTTCGCAGAAAAGTCCATTTTCTGCCCATTTCTTCGAGCGACTGGAAAAAGCGAAAAATCAATGGCACCCCCCCTTATGAATTTCACGATTTTCGACGAAAATTCGAATCTCCTGAAAATCTGCGACGAAACACGGAATTTCATGGAGAATTCACTGGTGAAGTCCGTTTTTCAAAAAGATCGTTAGTTTTCCAGAAATTCGCGAAAAACCAGACCGGATTCTGGCCGGTGGATTCGGTCTCATTTTCGTAAAATTCTCTTTCAGGGCTCTTATTTCTTTGAAACGTGGTAAAAGTTGGCATTTTCTAAGTCAATATTAATTTTAGAAATTGGATTTAGCTTTCTGAGTAGAAATAGTTTGCGTATTTTCGCAGAAAAGTCCATTTTCTGCCCATTTCTTCGAGCGACTGGAAAAAGCGAAAAATCAATGGCACCCCCCCCTTATGAATTTCACGATTTTCGACGAAAATTCGAATCTCCTGAAAATCTGCGACGAAACACGGAATTTCATGGAGAATTCACTGGTGAAGTCCGTTTTTCAAAAAGATCGTTAGTTTTCCAGAAATTCGCGAAAAACGAGACCGGATTCTGGCCGGTGGATTCGGTCTCATTTTCGTAAAATTCTCTTTCAGGGCTCTTATTTCTTTGAAACGTGGTAAAAGTTGGCATTTTCTAAGTCAATATTAATTTTAGAAATTGGATTTAGCTTTCTGAGTAGAAATAGTTTGCGTATTTTCGCAGAAAAGTCCATTTTCTGCCCATTTCTTCGAGCGACTGGAAAAAGCGAAAAATCAATGGCACCCCCCCTTATGAATTTCACGATTTTCGACGAAAATTCGAATCTCCTGAAAATCTGCGACGAAACACGGAATTTCATGGAGAATTCACTGGTGAAGTCCGTTTTTCAAAAAGATCGTTAGTTTTCCAGAAATTCGCGAAAAACCGAGACCGGATTCTGGCCGGTGGATTCGGTCTCATTTTCGTAAAATTCTCTTTCAGGGCTCTTATTTCTTTGAAACGTGGTAAAAGTTGGCATTTTCTAAGTCAATATTAATTTTAGAAATTGGATTTAGCTTTCTGAGTAGAAATAGTTTGCGTATTTTCGCAGAAAAGTCCATTTTCTGCCCATTTCTTCGAGCGACTGGAAAAAGCGAAAAATCAATGGCACCCCCCCTTATGAATTTCACGATTTTCGACGAAAATTCGAATCTCCTGAAAATCTGCGACGAAACACGGAATTTCATGGAGAATTCACTGGTGAAGTCCGTTTTTCAAAAAGATCGTTAGTTTTCCAGAAATTCGCGAAAAACCAGACCGGATTCTGGCCGGTGGATTCGGTCTCATTTTCGTAAAATTCTCTTTCAGGGCTCTTATTTCTTTGAAACGTGGTAAAAGTTGGCATTTTCTAAGTCAATATTAATTTTAGAAATTGGATTTAGCTTTCTGAGTAGAAATAGTTTGCGTATTTTCGCAGAAAAGTCCATTTTCTGCCCATTTCTTCGAGCGACTGGAAAAAGCGAAAAATCAATGGCACCCCCCCTTATGAATTTCACGATTTTCGACGAAAATTCGAATCTCCTGAAAATCTGCGACGAAACACGGAATTTCATGGAGAATTCACTGGTGAAGTCCGTTTTTCAAAAAGATCGTTAGTTTTCCAGAAATTCGCGAAAAACGAGACCGGATTCTGGCCGGTGGATTCGGTCTCATTTTCGTAAAATTCTCTTTCAGGGCTCTTATTTCTTTGAAACGTGGTAAAAGTTGGCATTTTCTGAGTCAATATTAATTTTAGAAATTGGATTTAGCTTTCTGAGTAGAAATAGTTTGCGTATTTTCGCAGAAAAGTCCATTTTCTGCCCATTTCTTCGAGCGACTGGAAAAAGCGAAAAATCAATGGCACCCCCCCTTATGAATTTCACGATTTTCGACGAAAATTCGAATCTCCTGAAAATCTGCGACGAAACACGGAATTTCATGGAGAATTCACTGGTGAAGTCCGTTTTTCAAAAAGATCGTTAGTTTTCCAGAAATTCGCGAAAAACGAGACCGGATTCTGGCCGGTGGATTCGGTCTCATTTTCGTAAAATTCTCTTTCAGGGCTCTTATTTCTTTGAAACGTGGTAAAAGTTGGCATTTTCTAAGTCAATATTAATTTTAGAAATTGGATTTAGCTTTCTGAGTAGAAATAGTTTGCGTATTTTCGCAGAAAAGTCCATTTTCTGCCCATTTCTTCGAGCGACTGGAAAAAGCGAAAAATCAATGGCACCCCCCCTTATGAATTTCACGATTTTCGACGAAAATTCGAATCTCCTGAAAATCTGCGACGAAACACGGAATTTCATGGAGAATTCACTGGTGAAGTCCGTTTTTCAAAAAGATCGTTAGTTTTCCAGAAATTCGCGAAAAACGAGACCGGATTCTGGCCGGTGGATTCGGTCTCATTTTCGTAAAATTCTCTTTCAGGGCTCTTATTTCTTTGAAACGTGGTAAAAGTTGGCATTTTCTGAGTCAATATTAATTTTAGAAATTGGATTTAGCTTTCTGAGTAGAAATAGTTTGCGTATTTTCGCAGAAAAGTCCATTTTCTGCCCATTTCTTCGAGCGACTGGAAAAAGCGAAAAATCAATGGCACCCCCCCTTATGAATTTCACGATTTTCGACGAAAATTCGAATCTCCTGAAAATCTGCGACGAAACACGGAATTTCATGGAGAATTCACTGGTGAAGTCCGTTTTTCAAAAAGATCGTTAGTTTTCCAGAAATTCGCGAAAAACGAGACCGGATTCTGGCCGGTGGATTCGGTCTCATTTTCGTAAAATTCTCTTTCAGGGCTCTTATTTCTTTGAAACGTGGTAAAAGTTGGCATTTTCTAAGTCAATATTAATTTTAGAAATTGGATTTAGCTTTCTGAGTAGAAATAGTTTGCGTATTTTCGCAGAAAAGTCCATTTTCTGCCCATTTCTTCGAGCGACTGGAAAAAGCGAAAAATCAATGGCACCCCCCCTTATGAATTTCACGATTTTCGACGAAAATTCGAATCTCCTGAAAATCTGCGACGAAACACGGAATTTCATGGAGAATTCACTGGTGAAGTCCGTTTTTTCAAAAAGATCGTTAGTTTTCCAGAAATTCGCGAAAAACCGAGACCGGATTCTGGCCGGTGGATTCGGTCTCATTTTCGTAAAATTCTCTTTCAGGGCTCTTATTTCTTTGAAACGTGGTAAAAGTTGGCATTTTCTAAGTCAATATTAATTTAGAAATTGGATTTAGCTTTCTGAGTAGAAATAGTTTGCGTATTTTCGCAGAAAAGTCCATTTTCTGCCCATTTCTTCGAGCGACTGGAAAAAGCGAAAAATCAATGGCACCCCCCCTTATGAATTTCACGATTTTCGACGAAAATTCGAATCTCCTGAAAATCTGCGACGAAACACGGAATTTCATGGAGAATTCACTGGTGAAGTCCGTTTTTCAAAAAGATCGTTAGTTTTCCAGAAATTCGCGAAAAACGAGACCGGATTCTGGCCGGTGGATTCGGTCTCATTTTCGTAAAATTCTCTTTCAGGGCTCTTATTTCTTTGAAACGTGGTAAAAGTTGGCATTTTCTAAGTCAATATTAATTTTAGAAATTGGATTTAGCTTTCTGAGTAGAAATAGTTTGCGTATTTTCGCAGAAAAGTCCATTTTCTGCCCATTTCTTCGAGCGACTGGAAAAAGCGAAAAATCAATGGCACCCCCCCTTATGAATTTCACGATTTTCGACGAAAATTCGAATCTCCTGAAAATCTGCGACGAAACACGGAATTTCATGGAGAATTCACTGGTGAAGTCCGTTTTTCAAAAAGATCGTTAGTTTTCCAGAAATTCGCGAAAAACCAGACCGGATTCTGGCCGGTGGATTCGGTCTCATTTTCGTAAAATTCTCTTTCAGGGCTCTTATTTCTTTGAAACGTGGTAAAAGTTGGCATTTTCTAAGTCAATATTAATTTTAGAAATTGGATTTAGCTTTCTGAGTAGAAATAGTTTGCGTATTTTCGCAGAAAAGTCCATTTTCTGCCCATTTCTTCGAGCGACTGGAAAAAGCGAAAAATCAATGGCACCCCCCCCTTATGAATTTCACGATTTTCGACGAAAATTCGAATCTCCTGAAAATCTGCGACGAAACACGGAATTTCATGGAGAATTCACTGGTGAAGTCCGTTTTTCAAAAAGATCGTTAGTTTTCCAGAAATTCGCGAAAAAACGAGACCGGATTCTGGCCGGTGGATTCGGTCTCATTTTCGTAAAATTCTCTTTCAGGGCTCTTATTTCTTTGAAACGTGGTAAAAGTTGGCATTTTCTAAGTCAATATTAATTTTAGAAATTGGATTTAGCTTTCTGAGTAGAAATAGTTTGCGTATTTTCGCAGAAAAGTCCATTTTCTGCCCATTTCTTCGAGCGACTGGAAAAAGCGAAAAATCAATGGCACCCCCCCTTATGAATTTCACGATTTTCGACGAAAATTCGAATCTCCTGAAAATCTGCGACGAAACACGGAATTTCATGGAGAATTCACTGGTGAAGTCCGTTTTTCAAAAAGATCGTTAGTTTTCCAGAAATTCGCGAAAAACGAGACCGGATTCTGGCCGGTGGATTCGGTCTCATTTTCGTAAAATTCTCTTTCAGGGCTCTTATTTCTTTGAAACGTGGTAAAAGTTGGCATTTTCTAAGTCAATATTAATTTTAGAAATTGGATTTAGCTTTCTGAGTAGAAATAGTTTGCGTATTTTCGCAGAAAAGTCCATTTTCTGCCCATTTCTTCGAGCGACTGGAAAAAGCGAAAAATCAATGGCACCCCCCCTTATGAATTTCACGATTTTCGACGAAAATTCGAATCTCCTGAAAATCTGCGACGAAACACGGAATTTCATGGAGAATTCACTGGTGAAGTCCGTTTTTCAAAAAGATCGTTAGTTTTCCAGAAATTCGCGAAAAACCGAGACCGGATTCTGGCCGGTGGATTCGGTCTCATTTTCGTAAAATTCTCTTTCAGGGCTCTTATTTCTTTGAAACGTGGTAAAAGTTGGCATTTTCTAAGTCAATATTAATTTTAGAAATTGGATTTAGCTTTCTGAGTAGAAATAGTTTGCGTATTTTCGCAGAAAAGTCCATTTTCTGCCCATTTCTTCGAGCGACTGGAAAAAGCGAAAAATCAATGGCACCCCCCCTTATGAATTTCACGATTTTCGACGAAAATTCGAATCTCCTGAAAATCTGCGACGAAACACGGAATTTCATGGAGAATTCACTGGTGAAGTCCGTTTTTCAAAAGATCGTTAGTTTTCCAGAAATTCGCGAAAAACGAGACCGGATTCTGGCCGGTGGATTCGGTCTCATTTTCGTAAAATTCTCTTTCAGGGCTCTTATTTCTTTGAAACGTGGTAAAAGTTGGCATTTTCTAAGTCAATATTAATTTTAGAAATTGGATTTAGCTTTCTGAGTAGAAATAGTTTGCGTATTTTCGCAGAAAAGTCCATTTTCTGCCCATTTCTTCGAGCGACTGGAAAAAGCGAAAAATCAATGGCACCCCCCCTTATGAATTTCACGATTTTCGACGAAAATTCGAATCTCCTGAAAATCTGCGACGAAACACGGAATTTCATGGAGAATTCACTGGTGAAGTCCGTTTTTCAAAAAGATCGTTAGTTTTCCAGAAATTCGCGAAAAACGAGACCGGATTCTGGCCGGTGGATTCGGTCTCATTTTCGTAAAATTCTCTTTCAGGGCTCTTATTTCTTTGAAACGTGGTAAAAGTTGGCATTTTCTAAGTCAATATTAATTTTAGAAATTGGATTTAGCTTTCTGAGTAGAAATAGTTTGCGTATTTTCGCAGAAAAGTCCATTTTCTGCCCATTTCTTCGAGCGACTGGAAAAAGCGAAAAATCAATGGCACCCCCCCTTATGAATTTCACGATTTTCGACGAAAATTCGAATCTCCTGAAAATCTGCGACGAAACACGGAATTTCATGGAGAATTCACTGGTGAAGTCCGTTTTTCAAAAAGATCGTTAGTTTTCCAGAAATTCGCGAAAAACGAGACCGGATTCTGGCCGGTGGATTCGGTCTCATTTTCGTAAAATTCTCTTTCAGGGCTCTTATTTCTTTGAAACGTGGTAAAAGTTGGCATTTTCTAAGTCAATATTAATTTTAGAAATTGGATTTAGCTTTCTGAGTAGAAATAGTTTGCGTATTTTCGCAGAAAAGTCCATTTTCTGCCCATTTCTTCGAGCGACTGGAAAAAGCGAAAAATCAATGGCACCCCCCCTTATGAATTTCACGATTTTCGACGAAAATTCGAATCTCCTGAAAATCTGCGACGAAACACGGAATTTCATGGAGAATTCACTGGTGAAGTCCGTTTTTCAAAAAGATCGTTAGTTTTCCAGAAATTCGCGAAAAACGAGACCGGATTCTGGCCGGTGGATTCGGTCTCATTTTCGTAAAATTCTCTTTCAGGGCTCTTATTTCTTTGAAACGTGGTAAAAGTTGGCATTTTCTGAAGTCAATATTAATTTTAGAAATTGGATTTAGCTTTCTGAGTAGAAATAGTTTGCGTATTTTCGCAGAAAAGTCCATTTTCTGCCCATTTCTTCGAGCGACTGGAAAAAGCGAAAAATCAATGGCACCCCCCCTTATGAATTTCACGATTTTCGACGAAAATTCGAATCTCCTGAAAATCTGCGACGAAACACGGAATTTCATGGAGAATTCACTGGTGAAGTCCGTTTTTCAAAAAGATCGTTAGTTTTCCAGAAATTCGCGAAAAACGAGACCGGATTCTGGCCGGTGGATTCGGTCTCATTTTCGTAAAATTCTCTTTCAGGGCTCTTATTTCTTTGAAACGTGGTAAAAGTTGGCATTTTCTAAGTCAATATTAATTTTAGAAATTGGATTTAGCTTTCTGAGTAGAAATAGTTTGCGTATTTTCGCAGAAAAGTCCATTTTCTGCCCATTTCTTCGAGCGACTGGAAAAAGCGAAAAATCAATGGCACCCCCCCTTATGAATTTCACGATTTTCGACGAAAATTCGAATCTCCTGAAAATCTGCGACGAAACACGGAATTTCATGGAGAATTCACTGGTGAAGTCCGTTTTTCAAAAAAGATCGTTAGTTTTCCAGAAATTCGCGAAAAACCAGACCGGATTCTGGCCGGTGGATTCGGTCTCATTTTCGTAAAATTCTCTTTCAGGGCTCTTATTTCTTTGAAACGTGGTAAAAGTTGGCATTTTCTAAGTCAATATTAATTTTAGAAATTGGATTTAGCTTTCTGAGTAGAAATAGTTTGCGTATTTTCGCAGAAAAGTCCATTTTCTGCCCATTTCTTCGAGCGACTGGAAAAAGCGAAAAATCAATGGCACCCCCCCTTATGAATTTCACGATTTTCGACGAAAATTCGAATCTCCTGAAAATCTGCGACGAAACACGGAATTTCATGGAGAATTCACTGGTGAAGTCCGTTTTTCAAAAAGATCGTTAGTTTTCCAGAAATTCGCGAAAAACCAGACCGGATTCTGGCCGGTGGATTCGGTCTCATTTTCGTAAAATTCTCTTTCAGGGCTCTTATTTCTTTGAAACGTGGTAAAAGTTGGCATTTTCTAAGTCAATATTAATTTTAGAAATTGGATTTAGCTTTCTGAGTAGAAATAGTTTGCGTATTTTCGCAGAAAAGTCCATTTTCTGCCCATTTCTTCGAGCGACTGGAAAAAGCGAAAAATCAATGGCACCCCCCCTTATGAATTTCACGATTTTCGACGAAAATTCGAATCTCCTGAAAATCTGCGACGAAACACGGAATTTCATGGAGAATTCACTGGTGAAGTCCGTTTTTCAAAAAGATCGTTAGTTTTCCAGAAATTCGCGAAAAACCAGACCGGATTCTGGCCGGTGGATTCGGTCTCATTTTCGTAAAATTCTCTTTCAGGGCTCTTATTTCTTTGAAACGTGGTAAAAGTTGGCATTTTCTAAGTCAATATTAATTTTAGAAATTGGATTTAGCTTTCTGAGTAGAAATAGTTTGCGTATTTTCGCAGAAAAGTCCATTTTCTGCCCATTTCTTCGAGCGACTGGAAAAAGCGAAAAATCAATGGCACCCCCCCTTATGAATTTCACGATTTTCGACGAAAATTCGAATCTCCTGAAAAATCTGCGACGAAACACGGAATTTCATGGAGAATTCACTGGTGAAGTCCGTTTTTCAAAAAGATCGTTAGTTTTCCAGAAATTCGCGAAAAACCAGACCGGATTCTGGCCGGTGGATTCGGTCTCATTTTCGTAAAATTCTCTTTCAGGGCTCTTATTTCTTTGAAACGTGGTAAAAGTTGGCATTTTCTAAGTCAATATTAATTTTAGAAATTGGATTTAGCTTTCTGAGTAGAAATAGTTTGCGTATTTTCGCAGAAAAGTCCATTTTCTGCCCATTTCTTCGAGCGACTGGAAAAAGCGAAAAAATCAATGGCACCCCCCCTTATGAATTTCACGATTTTCGACGAAAATTCGAATCTCCTGAAAATCTGCGACGAAACACGGAATTTCATGGAGAATTCACTGGTGAAGTCCGTTTTCAAAAAGATCGTTAGTTTTCCAGAAATTCGCGAAAAACCAGACCGGATTCTGGCCGGTGGATTCGGTCCTCATTTTCGTAAAATTCTCTTTCAGGGCTCTTATTTCTTTGAAACGTGGTAAAAGTTGGCATTTTCTAAGTCAATATTAATTTTAGAAATTGGATTTAGCTTTCTGAGTAGAAATAGTTTGCGTATTTTCGCAGAAAAGTCCATTTTCTGCCCATTTCTTCGAGCGACTGGAAAAAGCGAAAAATCAATGGCACCCCCCCTTATGAATTTCACGATTTTCGACGAAAATTCGAATCTCCTGAAAATCTGCGACGAAACACGGAATTTCATGGAGAATTCACTGGTGAAGTCCGTTTTTCAAAAAGATCGTTAGTTTTCCAGAAATTCGCGAAAAACCAGACCGGATTCTGGCCGGTGGATTCGGTCTCATTTTCGTAAAATTCTCTTTCAGGGCTCTTATTTCTTTGAAACGTGGTAAAAGTTGCATTTTCTAAGTCAATATTAATTTTAGAAATTGGATTTAGCTTTCTGAGTAGAAATAGTTTGCGTATTTTCGCAGAAAAGTCCATTTTCTGCCCATTTCTTCGAGCGACTGGAAAAAGCGAAAAATCAATGGCACCCCCCCTTATGAATTTCACGATTTTCGACGAAAATTCGAATCTCCTGAAAATCTGCGACGAAACACGGAATTTCATGGAGAATTCACTGGTGAAGTCCGTTTTTCAAAAAGATCGTTAGTTTTCCAGAAATTCGCGAAAAACCAGACCGGATTCTGGCCGGTGGATTCGGTCTCATTTCGTAAAATTCTCTTTCAGGGCTCTTATTTCTTTGAAACGTGGTAAAAGTTGGCATTTTCTAAGTCAATATTAATTTTAGAAATTGGATTTAGCTTTCTGAGTAGAAATAGTTTGCGTATTTTCGCAGAAAAGTCCATTTTCTGCCCATTTCTTCGAGCGACTGGAAAAGCGAAAAATCAATGGCACCCCCCCTTATGAATTTCACGATTTTCGACGAAAATTCGAATCTCCTGAAAATCTGCGACGAAACACGGAATTTCATGGAGAATTCACTGGTGAAGTCCGTTTTTCAAAAAGATCGTTAGTTTTCCAGAAATTCGCGAAAAACCAGACCGGATTCTGGCCGGTGGATTCGGTTCTCATTTTCGTAAAATTCTCTTCAGGGCTCTTATTTCTTTGAAACGTGGTAAAAGTTGGCATTTTCTAAGTCAATATTAATTTTAGAAATTGGATTTAGCTTTCTGAGTAGAAATAGTTTGCGTATTTTCGCAGAAAAGTCCATTTTCTGCCCATTTCTTCGAGCGACTGGAAAAAGCGAAAAATCAATGGCACCCCCCCTTATGAATTTCACGATTTTCGACGAAAATTCGAATCTCCTGAAAATCTGCGACGAAACACGGAATTTCATGGAGAATTCACTGGTGAAAGTCCGTTTTTCAAAAAGATCGTTAGTTTTCCAGAAATTCGCGAAAAACCAGACCGGATTCTGGCCGGTGGATTCGGTCTCATTTTCGTAAAATTCTCTTTCAGGGCTCTTATTTCTTTGAAACGTGGTAAAAGTTGGCATTTTCTAAGTCAATATTATTTTAGAAATTGGATTTAGCTTTCTGAGTAGAAATAGTTTGCGTATTTTCGCAGAAAAGGTCCATTTTCTGCCCATTTCTTCGAGCGACTGGAAAAAGCGAAAAATCAATGGCACCCCCCCTTATGAATTTCACGATTTTCGACGAAATTCGAATCTCCTGAAAATCTGCGACGAAACACGGAATTTCATGGAGAATTCACTGGTGAAGTCCGTTTTTCAAAAGATCGTTAGTTTTCCAGAAATTCGCGAAAAACCAGACCGGATTCTGGCCGGTGGATTCGGTCTCATTTTCGTAAAATTCTCTTTCAGGGCTCTTATTTCTTTGAAACGTGGTAAAAGTTGGCATTTTCTAAGTCAATATTAATTTTAGAAATTGGATTTAGCTTTCTGAGTAGAAATAGTTTGCGTATTTTCGCAGAAAAGTCCATTTTCTGCCCATTTCTTCGAGCGACTGGAAAAAGCGAAAAATCAATGGCACCCCCCCTTATGAATTTCACGATTTTCGACGAAAATTCGAATCTCCTGAAAATCTGCGACGAAACACGGAATTTCATGGAGAATTCACTGGTGAAGTCCGTTTTTTCAAAAAGATCGTTAGTTTTCCAGAAATTCGCGAAAAACCAGACCGGATTCTGGCCGGTGGATTCGGTCTCATTTTCGTAAAATTCTCTTTCAGGGCTCTTATTTCTTTGAAACGTGGTAAAAGTTGGCATTTTCTAAGTCAATATTAATTTTAGAAATTGATTTAGCTTTCTGAGTAGAAATAGTTTGCGTATTTTCGCAGAAAAGTCCATTTTCTGCCCATTTCTTCGAGCGACTGGAAAAAGCGAAAAATCAATGGCACCCCCCCTTATGAATTTCACGATTTTCGACGAAAATTCGAATCTCCTGAAAATCTGCGACGAAACACGGAATTTCATGGAGAATTCACTGGTGAAGTCCGTTTTTCAAAAAGATCGTTAGTTTTCCAGAAATTCGCGAAAAACCAGACCGGATTCTGGCCGGTGGATTCGGTCTCATTTTCGTAAAATTCTCTTTCAGGGCTCTTATTTCTTTGAAACGTGGTAAAAGTTGGCATTTTCTAAGTCAATATTAATTTAGAAATTGGATTTAGCTTTCTGAGTAGAAATAGTTTGCGTATTTTCGCAGAAAAGTCCATTTTCTGCCCATTTCTTCTGAGCGACTGGAAAAAGCGAAAAATCAATGGCACCCCCCCTTATGAATTTCACGATTTTCGACGAAAATTCGAATCTCCTGAAAATCTGCGACGAAACACGGAATTTCATGGAGAATTCACTGGTGAAGTCCGTTTTTCAAAAAGATCGTTAGTTTTCCAGAAATTCGCGAAAAACAGACCGGATTCTGGCCGGTGGATTCGGTCTCATTTCGTAAAATTCTCTTATCAGGCTCTTATTTCTTTGAAACGTGGTAAAAGTTGGCATTTTCTAAGTCAATATTAATTTTAGAAATTGGATTTAGCTTTCTGAGTAGAAATAGTTTGCGTATTTTCGCAGAAAAGTCCATTTTCTGCCATTTCTTCGAGCGACTGGAAAAAGCGAAAAATCAATGGCACCCCCCCTTATGAATTTCACGATTTTCGACGAAAATTCGAATCTCCTGAAAATCTGCGACGAAACACGGAATTTCATGGAGAATTCACTGGTGAAGTCCGTTTTTCAAAAAGATCGTTAGTTTTCCAGAAATTCGCGAAAAACCAGACCGGATTCTGGCCGGTGGATTCGGTCTCATTTTCGTAAAATTCTCTTCAGGGCTCTTATTTCTTTGAAACGTGGTAAAAGTTGGCATTTTCTAAGTCAATATTAATTTTAGAAATTGGATTTAGCTTTCTGAGTAGAAATAGTTTGCGTATTTTCGCAGAAAGTCCATTTTCTGCCCATTTCTTCGAGCGACTGGAAAAAGCGAAAAATCAATGGCACCCCCCCTTATGAATTTCACGATTTTCGACGAAAATTCGAATCTCCTGAAAATCTGCGACGAAACACGGAATTTCATGGAGAATTCACTGGTGAAGTCCGTTTTTCAAAAAGATCGTTAGTTTTCCAGAAATTCGCGAAAAACCAGACCGGGATTCTGGCCGGTGGATTCGTCTCATTTTCGTAAAATTCTCTTTCAGGGCTCTTATTTCTTTGAAACGTGGTAAAAGTTGGCATTTTCTAAGTCAATATTAATTTTAGAAATTGGATTTTAGCTTTCTGAGTAGAAATAGTTTGGCGTATTTTCGCAGAAAAGTCCATTTTCTGCCCATTTCTTCGAGCGACTGGAAAAAGCGAAAAATCAATGGCACCCCCCCTTATGAATTTCACGATTTTCGACGAAAATTCGAATCTCCTGAAAATCTGCGACGAAACACGGAATTTCATGGAGAATTCACTGGTGAAGTCCGTTTTTCAAAAAGATCGTTAGTTTTCAGAAATTCGCGAAAACCAGACCGGATTCTGGCCGGTGGATTCGGTCTCATTTTCGTAAAATTCTCTTTCAGGGCTCTTATTTCTTTGAAACGTGGTAAAAGTTGGCATTTTCTAAGTCATATTAATTTTAGAAATTGGATTTAGCTTTCTGAGTAGAAATAGTTTGCGTATTTTCGCAGAAAAGTCCATTTTCTGCCCATTTCTTCGAGCGACTGGAAAAAGCGAAAAAATCAATGGCACCCCCCCCTTATGAATTTTCACGATTTTCGACCGAAATTCGAATCTCCTGAAAATCTGCGACGAAACACGGAATTTCATGGAGAATTCACTGGTGAAGTCCCGTTTTTCCAAAAAGATCGTTAGTTTTCCAGAAATTCGCGAAAACCAGACCGGATTCTGGCCGGTGGATTCGGTCTCATTTTCGTAAAATTCTCTTTCAGGGCTCTTATTTCTTTGAAACGTGGTAAAAGTTGGCATTTTCTAAGTCAATATTAATTTTAGAAATTGGATTTAGCTTTCTGAGGTAGAAATAGTTTGCGTATTTTCGCAGAAAAGTCATTTTCTGCCCATTTCTTCGAGCGACTGGAAAAGCGAAAAATCAATGGCACCCCCCCTTATGAATTTCACGATTTTCGACGAAAATTCGAATCTCCTGAAAATCTGCGACGAAACACGGAATTTCATGGAGAATTCACTGGTGAAGTCCGTTTTTCAAAAAGATCGTTAGTTTTCCAGAAATTCGCGAAAAACCAGACCGGATTCTGGCCGGTGGATTCGGTCTCATTTTCGTAAAATTCTCTTTCAGGGCTCTTATTTCTTTGAAACGTGGTAAAAGTTGGCATTTTCTAAGTCAATATTAATTTTAGAAATTGGATTTAGCTTTCTGAGTAGAAATAGTTTGCGTATTTTCGCAGAAAAGTCCATTTTCTGCCCATTTCTTCGAGCGACTGGAAAAAGCGAAAAATCAATGGCACCCCCCTTATGAATTTCACGATTTTCGACGAAAATTCGAATCTCCTGAAAATCTGCGACGAAACACGGAATTTCATGGAGAATTCACTGGTGAAGTCCGTTTTTCAAAAAGATCGTTAGTTTTCCAGAAATTCGCGAAAAACCAGACCGGATTCTGGCCGGTGGATTCGGTCTCATTTTCGTAAAATTCTCTTTCAGGGCTCTTATTTCTTTGAAACGTGGTAAAAGTTGGCATTTTCTAAGTCAATATTAATTTTAGAAATTGGATTTAGCTTTCTGAGTAGAAATAGTTTGCGTATTTTCGCAGAAAAGTCCATTTTCTGCCCATTTCTTCGAGCGACTGGAAAAAGCGAAAAATCAATGGCACCCCCCCTTATGAATTTCACGATTTTCGACGAAAATTCGAATCTCCTGAAAATCTGCGACGAAACACGGAATTTCATGGAGAATTCACTGGTGAAGTCCGTTTTTCAAAAAGATCGTTAGTTTTCCAGAAATTCGCGAAAAACCAGACCGGATTCTGGCCGGTGGATTCGGTCTCATTTTCGTAAAATTCTCTTTCAGGGCTCTTATTTCTTTGAAACGTGGTAAAAGTTGGCATTTTCTAAGTCAATATTAATTTTAGAAATTGGATTTAGCTTTCTGAGTAGAAATAGTTTGCGTATTTTCGCAGAAAAGTCCATTTTCTGCCCATTTCTTCGAGCGCTGGAAAAAAGCGAAAAATCAATGGCACCCCCCCTTATGAATTTCACGATTTTCGACGAAAATTCGAATCTCCTGAAAATCTGCGACGAAACACGGAATTTCATGGAGAATTCACTGGTGAAGTCCGTTTTTCAAAAAGATCGTTAGTTTTCCAGAAATTCGCGAAAAACCAGACCGGATTCTGGCCGGTGGATTCGGTCTCATTTTCGTAAAATTCTCTTTCAGGGCTCTTATTTCTTTGAAACGTGGTAAAAGTTGGCATTTTCTAAGTCAATATTAATTTTAGAAATTGGATTAGCTTTCTGAGTAGAAATAGTTTGCGTATTTTCGCAGAAAAGTCATTTTCTGCCCATTTCTTCGAGCGACTGGAAAAAGCGAAAAATCAATGGCACCCCCCCCTTATGAATTTCACGATTTTCGAACGAAAATTCGAATCTCCTGAAAATCTGCGACGAAACACGGAATTTCATGGAGAATTCACTGGTGAAGTCCGTTTTTCAAAAAGATCGTTAGTTTTCCAGAAATTCGCGAAAAACCAGACCGGATTCTGGCCGGTGGATTCGGTCTCATTTTCGTAAAATTCTCTTTCAGGGCTCTTATTTCTTTGAAACGTGGTAAAAGTTGGCATTTCTAAGTCAATATTAATTTTTAGAAATTGGATTTAGCTTTCTGAGGTAGAAATAGTTTGCGTATTTTCGCAGAAAAGTCCATTTTCTGCCCATTTCTTCGAGCGACTGGAAAAAAGCGAAAAATCAATGGCACCCCCCCCTTATGAATTTCACGATTTTCGACGAAAATTCGAATCTCCTGAAAATCTGCGACGAAACACGGAATTTCATGGAGAATTCACTGGTGAAGTCCGTTTTTCAAAAAGATCGTTAGTTTTTCCAGAAATTCGCGAAAAACCAGACCGGATTCTGGCCGGTGGATTCGGTCTCATTTTCGTAAAATTCTCTTTCAGGGCTCTTATTTCTTTGAAACGTGGTAAAAGTTGGCATTTTCTAAGTCAATATTAATTTTAGAAATTGGATTTAGCTTTCTGAGTAGAAATAGTTTGCGTATTTTCGCAGAAAAGTCCATTTCTGCCCATTTCTTCGAGCGACTGGAAAAAAGCGAAAATCAATGGCACCCCCCCTTATGAATTTCACGATTTTCGACGAAAATTCGAATCGTCCTGAAAATCTGCGACGAAACACGGAATTTCATGGAGAATTCACTGGTGAAGTCCGTTTTTCAAAAAGATCGTTAGTTTTCCAGAAATTCGCGGAAAAACCAGACCGGATTCTGGCCGGTGGATTCGGTCTCATTTTCGTAAAATTCTCTTTCAGGGCTCTTATTTCTTTGAAACGTGGTAAAAGTTGGCATTTTCTAAGTCAATATTAATTTTAGAAATTGGATTTAGCTTTCTGAGTAGAAATAGTTTGCGTATTTTCGCAGAAAAGTCCATTTTCTGCCCATTTCTTCGAGCGACTGGAAAAAGCGAAAAATCAATGGCACCCCCCTTATGAATTTCACGATTTTCGACGAAAATTCGAATCTCCTGAAAATCTGCGACGAAACACGGAATTTCATGGAGAATTCACTGGTGAAGTCCGTTTTTCAAAAAGATCGTTAGTTTTCCAGAAATTCGCGAAAAACCAGACCGGATTCTGGCCGGTGGATTCGGTCTCATTTTCGTAAAATTCTCTTTCAGGGCTCTTATTTCTTTGAAACGTGGTAAAAGTTGGCATTTTCTAAGTCAATATTAATTTTAGAAATTGGATTTAGCTTTCTGAGTAGAAATAGTTTGCGTATTTTCGCAGAAAAGTCCATTTTCTGCCCATTTCTTCGAGCGACTGGAAAAAGCGAAAAATCAATGGCACCCCCCTTATGAATTTCACGATTTTCGACGAAAATTCGAATCTCCTGAAAATCTGCGACGAAACACGGAATTTCATGGAGAATTCACTGGTGAAGTCCGTTTTTCAAAAAGATCGTTAGTTTTCCAGAAATTCGCGAAAAACCAGACCGGATTCTGGCCGGTGGATTCGGTCTCATTTTCGTAAAATTCTCTTTCAGGGCTCTTATTTCTTTGAAACGTGGTAAAAGTTGGCATTTTCTAAGTCAATATTAATTTTAGAAATTGGATTTAGCTTTCTGAGTAGAAATAGTTTGCGTATTTTCGCAGAAAAGTCCATTTTCTGCCCATTTCTTCGAGCGACTGGAAAAAGCGAAAAATCAATGGCACCCCCCCTTATGAATTTCACGATTTTCGACGAAAATTCGAATCTCCTGAAAATCTGCGACGAAACACGGAATTTCATGGAGAATTCACTGGTGAAGTCCGTTTTTCAAAAAGATCGTTAGTTTTCCAGAAATTCGCGAAAAACCAGACCGGATTCTGGCCGGTGGATTCGGTCTCATTTTCGTAAAATTCTCTTTCAGGGCTCTTATTTCTTTGAAACGTGGTAAAAGTTGGCATTTTCTAAGTCAATATTAATTTTAGAAATTGGATTTAGCTTTCTGAGTAGAAATAGTTTGCGTATTTTCGCAGAAAAGTCCATTTTCTGCCCATTTCTTCGAGCGACTGGAAAAAGCGAAAAATCAATGGCACCCCCCTTATGAATTTCACGATTTTCGACGAAAATTCGAATCTCCTGAAAATCTGCGACGAAACACGGAATTTCATGGAGAATTCACTGGTGAAGTCCGTTTTTCAAAAAGATCGTTAGTTTTCCAGAAATTCGCGAAAAACCAGACCGGATTCTGGCCGGTGGATTCGGTCTCATTTTCGTAAAATTCTCTTTCAGGGCTCTTATTTCTTTGAAACGTGGTAAAAGTTGGCATTTTCTAAGTCAATATTAATTTTAGAAATTGGATTTAGCTTTCTGAGTAGAAATAGTTTGCGTATTTTCGCAGAAAAGTCCATTTTCTGCCCATTTCTTCGAGCGACTGGAAAAAGCGAAAAATCAATGGCACCCCCCCTTATGAATTTCACGATTTTCGACGAAAATTCGAATCTCCTGAAAATCTGCGACGAAAAACACGGAATTTCATGGAGAATTCACTGGTGAAGTCCGTTTTTCAAAAAGATCGTTAGTTTTCCAGAAATTCGCGAAAAACCAGACCGGATTCTGGCCGGTGGATTCGGTCTCATTTTCGTAAAATTCTCTTTCAGGGCTCTTATTTCTTTGAAACGTGGTAAAAGTTGGCATTTTCTAAGTCAATATTAATTTTAGAAATTGGATTTAGCTTTCTGAGTAGAAATAGTTTGCGTATTTTCGCAGAAAAGTCCATTTTCTGCCCATTTCTTCGAGCGACTGGAAAAGCGAAAAATCAATGGCACCCCCCCTTATGAATTTCACGATTTTCGACGAAAATTCGAATCTCCTGAAAATCTGCGACGAAACACGGAATTTCATGGAGAATTCACTGGTGAAGTCCGTTTTTTCAAAAAGATCGTTAGTTTTCCAGAAATTCGCGAAAAACCAGACCGGATTCTGGCCGGTGGATTCGGTCTCATTTTCGTAAAATTCTCTTTCAGGGCTCTTATTTCTTTGAAACGTGGTAAAAGTTGGCATTTTCTAAGTCAATATTAATTTTAGAAATTGGATTTAGCTTTCTGAGTAGAAATAGTTTGCGTATTTTCGCAGAAAAGTCCATTTTCTGCCCATTTCTTCGAGCGACTGGAAAAAGCGAAAAATCAATGGCACCCCCCCTTATGAATTTCACGATTTTCGACGAAAATTCGAATCTCCTGAAAATCTGCGACGAAACACGGAATTTCATGGAGAATTCACTGGTGAAGTCCGTTTTTCAAAAAGATCGTTAGTTTTCCAGAAATTCGCGAAAAACGAGACCGGATTCTGGCCGGTGGATTCGGTCTCATTTTCGTAAAATTCTCTTTCAGGGCTCTTATTTCTTTGAAACGTGGTAAAAGTTGGCATTTTCTAAGTCAATATTAATTTTAGAAATTGGATTTAGCTTTCTGAGTAGAAATAGTTTGCGTATTTTCGCAGAAAAGTCCATTTTCTGCCCATTTCTTCGAGCGACTGGAAAAAGCGAAAAATCAATGGCACCCCCCTTATGAATTTCACGATTTTCGACGAAAATTCGAATCTCCTGAAAATCTGCGACGAAACACGGAATTTCATGGAGAATTCACTGGTGAAGTCCGTTTTCAAAAAGATCGTTAGTTTTCCAGAAATTCGCGAAAAACCAGACCGGATTCTGGCCGGTGGATTCGGTCTCATTTTCGTAAAATTCTCTTTCAGGGCTCTTATTTCTTTGAAACGTGGTAAAAGTTGGCATTTTCTAAGTCAATATTAATTTTAGAAATTGGATTTAGCTTTCTGAGTAGAAATAGTTTGCGTATTTTCGCAGAAAAGTCCATTTTCTGCCCATTTCTTCGAGCGACTGGAAAAAGCGAAAAATCAATGGCACCCCCCCTTATGAATTTCACGATTTCGACGACGAAAATTCGAATCTCCTGAAAATCTGCGACGAAACACGGAATTTCATGGAGAATTCACTGGTGAAGTCCGTTTTTCAAAAAGATCGTTAGTTTTCCAGAAATTCGCGAAAACGAGACCGGATTCTGCCGGTGGATTCGGTCTCATTTTCGTAAAATTCTCTTTCAGGGCTCTTATTTCTTTGAAACGTGGTAAAAGTTGGCATTTTCTAAGTCAATATTAATTTAGAAATTGGATTTAGCTTTCTGAGTAGAAATAGTTTGCGTATTTCGCAGAAAAGTCCATTTTCTGCCCATTTCTTCGAGCGACTGGAAAAAGCGAAAAATCAATGGCACCCCCCTTATGAATTTCACGATTTTCGACGAAAATTCGAATCTCCTGAAAATCTGCGACGAAACACGGAATTTCATGGAGAATTCACGGTGAAGTCCGTTTTTCAAAAAGATCGTTAGTTTTCCAGAAATTCGCGAAAAACGAGACCGGATTCTGGCCGGTGGATTCCGTCTCTCATTTCGTAAAATTCTCTTTCAGGGCTCTATTTCTTTGAAACGTGGTAAAAGTTGGCATTTTCTAAGTCAATATTAATTTTAGAAATTGGATTTAGCTTTCTGAGTAGAAATAGTTTGCGTATTTTCGCAGAAAAGTCCATTTCTGCCCATTTCTTCGAGCGACTGGAAAAAGCGAAAAATCAATGGCACCCCCCCTTATGAATTTCACGATTTTCGACGAAAATTCGAATCTCCTGAAAATCTGCGACGAAACACGGAATTTCATGGAGAATTCACTGGTGAAGTCCGTTTTTCAAAAAGATCGTTAGTTTTCCAGAAATTCGCGAAAAACGAGACCGGATTCTGCCGGATCCGGTGGTTTCGATGTCTCTTTCGGTCTCATTTCGTCTATCAATCTCTTTCAGGAGGGATATTTCTTTGAAATTTTCGTGGTAAAATTCTGGCATTTCTAAGTCAATAATTTTAGAAATTGGATTAGCTTTCGGGTAGAAACGTAGTTTGCGTATTTTCGCAGAAAAGTCCATTTCACCATTTTGAATCCGGCATTCTTCGTTAGATCGACATTGTGAAAAAGCGAAAATTCAATGGCCGACCCCCGGTCTCGAATTTCACAATTTCCGACGAAGAATTCGAATCTCCTGAAAATCTGCGACGAATACGGAATTTTATGGAGAAGATAGCTTTCTGAGTAGTGAAGTCGTATTTTCGCAAAGAGTCCATTTTCTCTCCAGAATTCGAGCGAAAAAACGCAGACGGATTGGCCGGTTGGATTCGTTTCATTTTCGTAAAAATCTCTTCCAGGGCTCTTATTTCTTTGAAACGTGTTAAGAATTGTTGGCATTTTTTCAAAAAGAGTCAATTTCTAAGACTTAGAAATTGGATTTAGTTTTCTGAGTAGGAAATAAGATTTGTTGCATTGTACTATTTTCGCAGAAATAGTTCCATTTTTCTGCCCATTTCTTCGAGCGACTGGAAAAAGCGAAAAATCAATGGCACCCCCCTTATGAATTTCACGATTTTCGACGAAAATTCGAATCTCCTGAAAATCTGCGACGAAACACGGAATTTCATGGAGAATTCACTGGTGAAGTCCGTTTTTCAAAAAGATCGTTAGTTTTCCAGAAATTCGCGAAAAACGAGACCGGATTCTGGCGGTGGATTCGGTCTCATTTTCGTAAAATTCTCTTTCAGGGCTCTTATTTCTTTGAAACGTGGTAAAAGTTGGCATTTTCTAAGTCAATATTAATTTTAGAAATTGGATTTAGCTTTCTGAGTAGAAATAGTTTGCGTATTTTCGCAGAAAAGTCCATTTTCTGCCCATTTCTTCGAGCGACTGGAAAAAAGCGAAAAATCAATGGCCCCCCCCTTATGAATTTCACGATTTTCGACGAAAATTCGAATCTCCTGAAAATCTGCGACGAAACACGGAATTTCATGGAGAATTCACTGGTGAAGTCCGTTTTTTCAAAAAGATCGTTAGTTTTCCAGAAATTCGCGAAAACCAGACCGGATTTTTTGTCCGGCCGGGGATTCGGGTCTCATTTCGTTAAATTCTCTTCAGGGTCTTATTTCTTGAAACGTGGTA